>OX393556.1:47487413-47675992 GCA_947650365.1 Chamaelirium japonicum | reverse complement strand
AGTGATGGAGGGAGACAAAGGGTGTATTTCTTGTTGTTTCTCCTCCTGGAGAACAAGAGCATAGATTTTTGTAGCATTCGGAAAAGGATCCATTAGCAAAATTTGACTACGAATGGCTGAGTATCGTTCATGTAATCCTTGAAAGAAATTCCATTGCAGGATCTAGTTGTTGCTGTGCATTGTTTGCTTTACCATCCCCACAGGTACAAGGCTTCACAACTGAAAGGGTCAATTCATCCCATAGTGCCTTCATCTGTGTAAAGTAAGTAGAAACAGATGTCTCTTCTTGTTTCAAATATCAGATTGATTGTTTGAGTTGATAAATCTTGGGAGCATTTGTTTGGGTAAAACACTCACTATGATATGTCCATGGGCAGATTCAGCACATAATATACTTCCACAAATATCATTTTCTATAGAATTAAGAATTCACGAGCTTACCAAATCGTTGCATCGCTCCTGTGGGGGGTTTTTACTTGAACCGGGCGGTTCGGGTGGCAAGCACAATCTAACAAGCCAATAAATTAAGAAGACCGGATTTACGTGGAAAAACCCCTTCTCAACGTCGAGGGAGAAAAGACCACGGGTGGGATGAGAATGCACTAAAACAACTGTAACAGTTACAATCTCTCACCTTAACCCCAATTACACCCTGAGGACCGGTCACCCAAGATACCGACCTCTGCAGTTTCACTCAAGTGTCGACCTCTGCAACTTCGGTCAAGATACCGACCACTACAACCTCGGTTAAGATACCAACCGACCTCCGTAACCTCGATCTCTCTAGCTCCGTAAATTTCGGGAAGAATCGGGCAGCACCTCCTCTAGAATTCAATCCTTTTTGCTGAAGGGGTAGGTCCCCTTTTATAGTGCTGGGATGACGGTTGAAGCGTTCCGCACAGGATGGGTAGACGACGTGCCTCCGCAAAGTACTCAACCGCCGAGGTAGTGGGGACGTGGCGCCGCGGTCGGCTCCCGGTTACTTCGACCGAAAATCTCGGAAGCGTAGGCAACACCCCGTAACCGTCGTGCGCCCGAGATTTCCGGGTTCAACCGTCGCCCTTCTCTTCATTTTAATGCATGGCCGATCTCCGAGGGGGGGGGGGGGGGGGGGGTTTGAACTCCTCCCTCTCCCTACTTAGTGCACGGCCGATCCAGGTGGGGGGGAGGGGTTTTAAACTCCCCCCTCCCCTCTTGTTACGCGGCCGACCTAGGTGGGGGGGGGGGGGGGGGGGGTTGTGAACTCCCCCCTCCCCCCCTCCCCCTTCTTGTTGCGCGACCAATCCAAGTAGGGGGGGGGGGGGGGGGGGGGGGGGGGGGTTGTGAACACTCCCCTCTCCCCACTTGTTGCGCGGACGACCCAGGTGGGTGGGGTGGGGGGGGGGGGGGGGGGGGGTGTTGTGAGATCCCCCCCTCTCCCCTCTTGTTGCGCGACCGGCCCAGGTAGGGGGGGGGGGGGGTGAACTCCCCCCGTCTTATTGCGCGGCCGACCCAGGTGGGGGGGGAGGGGGGGTGGGGGGTTTGTGAACTCCCCCCTCTCCCCTCTTGTTGCGCGGCCTACCCGCGACCTACCCGCGACCTACCCGCGACGAAGTTGCGGCACCCGGTAGGTAAGTTTGCTCTTCTTCACTTTAGCGCGTGACCTACCCGCGACGAAGTTGCGGCCCCCCAGTAGGTAAGTCTGCTCTTCTTCACTTTAGCGTGCGACCTACCCGCGACGAGTTTGCGGCCCTCCGGTAGGTAAGTTTGCTCTCGCTTGCTCCTCCGCTTCGCGGGTGGCCGACCCGTGACGAAGCTACCGCCCCGGGTAAGTTCATCAGGGTACACACAATACCCCCTCCTGATTGGTCGGTTTTCAGCCCCGTCCGATCAGGATCACTTCACTCAGTTTGCATGCCGGTCTCGATTTGAGTGCAACGATGGTGCTATTCTCCAGTTTAGTGCTGTTGGAACTTTAAATATCTATCGGGGTTTTTCCCAGTTTTTCGCCACATGGCGTCACCACGCGTCGCCACCCAGCCTCCTCCTTTTTCGAAATCCAAACCAACTCCCAAAGCTCAGACTTTTCCTATAAATAGGACCCATAGGGTTCGTTTTTCTTCCTCTGCTTCATATTTCCTCTTTCTCTTCTATCATTGAAGGCTTTGTTCGGGTCGGCGGGGCGCTGCGTGAGGTGGTAGCTTTGCTGCGGTCATCTTTTAGATACACACCTCGGGGTTGCGTGCTGGAAGTAGCTTCGTCGTAGCTCTTTTTGGATACACGCCTCGAGGTTGCGCATAGGAGGTAATTTCGTCGTAGCATGATTCAGTACCAAAGATGTTGTTCAACTGGTTCACCGTACCGAAGAAGTTCCCGTTGCTGGAGGACGTCCGGGTCATGTACTGTATTCCCAATGACATATCTCTTTCCTTTGCTACTGGTCCCTTGGACCCTACAGACGACCGCACGATCGTCACCCTGGGACAGCTGCGGTGTGGCCTGAGACTTCCTCTTGCCAGCTTCTTAGGTCGTCTATTAGAGCGTATGGAGTATCTCAAGGCCAGATTGCCAGCAACGGCTGGAGGATACTTCGATGCATTGAGACTATAGAAGAGTTGGCGGGGTAGTAGCTTTGTGTGGCCTACCTCCTGAAGAAGTACTTTATCAAGGATTACAAGATGACCGTTGGCAGCGTGTATTCGTATTTCAGTTTGCAGGCATGCGTCGGTAGTCGTCCTCCCATTGGGGGCTTGTCTGACTCTATTAGGGGCCGGAAAGAGTGTCCCATTGTAGTTGGAGGACTGTGGAGAAGCCGCTACAAAGTCCCCAGGACTATCCCCCATCTAGCCTATACTATTAAAGATTTCTACCCATCAAGGCAACTCCAGTGCCCCGAGGGCGTCGAGGCAGACCTGGACGCGTGATCAAGTGAGTCACTCAAAATGACGACGATTGGCTGCAGTTGTTTCCGAAGCTTCCGATAATCAGATCTCACAGCACACCCAAGAAGGGAAAATAGCCGACGGTGACTAGTAGGGAAGAGGAGCCATCTGCTACTTCTATGGAGCTTCTTGATAGGTATGTTGGCTCCGTTAGACGCTACAATCCCAACACAGTATCGTCTAAGCTCTGCGTGATTCTCAGGCGTCGCACAAGGTCTACTGCAGCTGCGGGCGACAGTAGACGAACAGCTGCCGCTCGTGACGCAGCGGCACCGACTGGGAACTCAAGGAGGCGTCTAGTTCTGGGTGAGTCTTCAGCGACGACAATAAATATGACACTCCCGACATTCACGTCACGAGACAGGCTGCTTTCAAAGTACTGCGCTCCCTTCCTGACGACTAGGTGGAAGATGTGGCGTCACCTGGTCCGCGCTACGTGGAGGTAGAGGAGTCCGAGATGTCACCTGGATACAGTCCCTCTCCTTCCTACGGGAGGGGTAGGCAATTCGTGCCATCCGGCTCTACAGAGTCGCGAGCACATGCTTCGTCTCGCGCTTATGCTGTTCCGTCCTCTGCCGCACCGTATGACCACTTATACGTACGGTGTCACGTTCCTTTGCCTTCATCCTCTACTTCGGAGGGTGTCGCCGGCCCCCTCCCGGGTCTCCTTTCGGGGCTACTGAAGCTGTATCCCGCCGCCGTTCCAGTGGGATCTTTGCTCACCAGGTGGAGGAAGAGGACACGGGGGCGGACAGTTCCAGCTGGCAGAACCTGCTTGTCGACCTTCGCGAGGTAAGTCTTCTTGGAGTTGAAGACTTGCTTACAGTAGTAACTCTCTCTATTTACTCATTGACACATATTGCTTCCACTTTTGCCAGATGGGTAGCCGCATCACTACGTTGGCCAGCCGAGCTACAGAGGGGGGTGCTCGAAGAATTGCTTAGCTCGAGCTCTCCCTGAGGACTGCCCAGCAAGAGTTAGTAGAAACTCGCGCTCAGCTAGCAGAAGCCTGAAAGCTCCACTCGGAGGAGGTGGTCACAATCAAAGCCCAACTTGAATTCGTGCAGGTGAATGTTGCTGTTGACCACTTTGATCTTCAGGAAGCTCTGGAGACTACTCAGTCTGAGCTTGATGCAGCGGAGGCTCAGTTCAGGGATCAAGCCGCTGTAATTAGGAGGCAACGAACCGAGTCACAAGCTGCCAAGGCAGCTTACGAGGCTGAATTAGCAGTGCTAAAGTCTTCCCTCGACCAGGCAGCTGCGTTGGAGAAGGTAGTGCTTGCTCAGTAGTACGAGGTCCCCAACAGGGAGACCCAGTTGGCTCTCGACGAGTAGGCAGCGGGATGGCGTAAGAAAATCGACAAGTTACGCAGTCAACTTTTGAAGGGGAAAGGAAAAGCTCCCTCAGATGATTGATCATTTCTATTTTCTATCTTGTGATGTAATGAAACCATATTCTGGTTTGTACTGGAAGTTCTAGTGATGATTTATCTTCATGTTCTGGTTGCGTTCTTTCTCCCATCAATCTCGTATTTTAATTACACGTCGATGACGCGTTATTTAAATTTGGCCCTCGTATTTTCATTACACGTCGACGACGTGTCATTTAAATTTGGCTCAGGTAGTCTATCCGGTCGTACCCGAGCAGGAGCCTAACAACGGATCTCCTTGTGCGTTATCCGACCAGTCATGCCCTACGAAGGGACCCGTCAACCTGTCGGCCAGGCGGTAGAACTCGCTAGGAGTGTTGTATACCGCTCGGTTTAAGTTGGTTGATCGGTCGTACCCAAGCGGGTCCGTCGACCAAATCTTCCCAGGCGTTCACCGGCCGGTCATGCCCTTTACAAGGACCTATTGACCGGTCGGCCAAGTGGTAGAACTCGCTCGAAGTGTTATGTACCACTTGGTTTAGGTTGGTCGATCGGTCGTACCCAAGCGGGGTCTGTCGGTCGACCTTTCGAGGTGTTCACCGATCGGTCATGCCCTGCGTAGGGACCTATTGATCGGTCGGCCAAGTGGTAGAACTCGCTCGAAGTGTTATGCACCACTTGGTTTAGGTTAGTTGATCAGTCGTACCCAAGCGGGGTTTGTCGACCGATCTTCCGAGTTGTTCACCGACCGATCACACCCTGCGTAGGGACCTGTTAGCCGGTCGACCAAGTGGTAGAACTCGCTCGGAGTGTTATGTACCACCTGGTTTAGTTTGTGTTAGTTAGTCACCACCATCACACATGTACAAAGACACTGAGAAAACATATCTTTATTGAATAGAACTCGAACTACAAAGCGATTACATACATTTCCCTTATTCAGCTGCCCTGGTAGAACTTGCGTAAGTTGGTTGCATTCCATGGCCTTGCTAGCGCATCACTATCTTGGGTTTTCAAACGATATGCCCTATTCTTTTCCATACCATCAACGATGTATGGCCCTTCCCAGGTAGCTCCTAGCTTGCCACTCCTTGGCTCCTTAGTATTATCAAAGACATTCCGCATGACCAGGTCACCTTGCTTGAAGATTCGCCTCCTGACTTTGCGGTCATACGCCCTCTTGATGGCCTGATGGTAGTTAGCCAAGCGTGCTCTCGCTCTTTCCCTCTTCTCTTCCAGTAGGTCTAGGCCATCAAGCAGGAGCTCGCCATTCACCTCCGGATCGGTAGCTACAACTGTTTGCAATATTGGCACCAGTGTTTCCGTTGGCAGTACTGCTTCGGAGCCGTAGGTGAGGCTAAACGGGGACTCTCCCATCGGTCGTTTCGTTGTCGTCCAATAAGCCCATAGAACTCCAGGTAATGCCTCTTCCCATAAACCCTTCTTCTACTCCAGCTTCTTCTTCAGTATGTCCAGAATGGCACGATTCGTCGACTCTTCCTGCCCATTGCTCTGAGGGTACCATGGTGTAGAGAAGAACAGCTTGATGTTATTGCTGGCGCAGAACTTCTTAATTGACTTCGCATCGAACTGTCGTCCGTTGTTTGCAACAAAAGCTCGCGACAGTCCAAATCGACAAATGATGCTGCTCCATAAGAACTTTCCTACTTGCACTTCTCCAATCTTCAGTAAAGGAATAGCCTTACCTACTTATTGAAGTAGTAGGTGGCGACGAGGAGAAACTTCCTTCGATTGGGCGACGTCGGGAAGGGACCCAGAATATCCAACCCCCATTGCTGGAAGGGCCATGGGCTGGATATTGGATGCAGCTCTTCTGCTGGTTGGTGTATGGAGGGAGCATGTTTTTGGCATTGCAAACACCTCTTCACATACCCTTCCACATCTGCTTCCATGGTGGGCCAGTTGCCTTGCAACTTTATCTTCCACGCTAGGGATCTTCCTCCGGAGTGATTCCCGCATCCTCCTTCATGTACCTCTCTCATAATTTCTGCCGCTTGCTCCTTTGTGAGGCATTTGAGGTAAGGTCCACCGAATGAATGCTTGTACAGCTCGTCATCGATGAGAGTGTATCTTGGTGCATGTGCCTTTGTTCTCCTGGAATCGTCAACATCCTTCGGTAGTATCCCATCAAGTAGATACTTCTTTATGTTGACTACCCAATTATCTTCGGCTGTGATAGTGTAGGCTACTTCGATGGCTTGCATCCTCCCGGTCAGGCAACTATCTGCTGCGTGGTCGGTTGTTCGGGGGTTCACTTGCACCTCGATGACGACCCTTTTTTCCTCATCTCCGTCGAGCACCGATGCTAGATTAGCAAGGGTATCCGCCTGCCTGTTCTCCATTCTGGAGAACTGGTGAAAGTTTATGCTCTTGAACTTAACAATCAGCTCTTGAGCTAGCTTCAAGTAGGCCAACATTCTTGCATCGTGGGCTTCGTATTTGTCGGTAATCTAATTGATCACCAGTTGGGAATCGCCATAGACTTGTAAGCTGGTCACCCTCAGTGCTTCTGCCATCTCCAGCCCCGCCAGCATCGCCTCGTACTCAGTTTTGTTGTTCGTCGCTGAAAAAAGTAATCGCACTGACTTTCCGAGCTTCGTGTGGTCAGGGGTTGTTAAGACTACCCCCACACCACTCCTGGTCGTGCATGACGAGCCGTCCATGAACAATCTCCAACCTTCTTCTCCATCTTCCCCCTATCCTACTGTCGTGCCGACTCCCATGGGTCGACCAGTAGCTACCGACAGGTCTTCTAACGTTTCTGGCCCCAATGTAGTGTCTTCCGCCGAAAAATCGCTGAGGAAGTCTGCAAGCACTTGGCCCTTGATTGCTTTCTGAGGTACGTACCGAGGGCCAAACTCTTGCAGTTCAACTACCCACTTACTCAGACGACCCGCCCGAGTAGAGTTGTCCAGTACTTCCTTCAGGGGGTGCTCGGTGATGACCTCGATAGGGTGCGCGATGAAGTACGGGCGAATCCTTCTTTATACATACACCAATGCCAGGGCCACTTGCTCGATCTGCACGTATCTGGTTTCAGCCGACGTTATGATGCAGCTGACATAGTAGACGGGCCTCTCCACTCATTCTCGCTCGCATATCAGTACAACGCTAATTGCTGCCTCAGATGTCGAAAGAAATAACCCCAGCGTTGCACCAGGCTCAGGGGCTATCAGAATTGGAGGTCGACCGAGGTATGTCTTTAGCTCTCGAAAAGCTTCCTCGCAGCGCTGGTCCCAATCAAAAGGTGCAAGCTTGCTCAGCCTTTCGAACAAGGGCTGACACCGGTCTGAGGACTTGGATATGAAGTGGTTGAGGGTGTTGATCTGACCGGTTAGCTTCTGCACTTCCTTTCGTCACTTGGGCGATGGCATCTCCTCCAAGGCTCTGATCTACTCCGGGTTAGCCTCGATCCCTTGTCGGGTGACCAAGTAACCCAGAAATTTTCCCAACGTCACGCCAAAGGTGCACTTGGCCGGGTTCAACTTCATGCTATACCTTCGTAAGGTTGCGAAGGTTTCCTCCAGGTCTTGCATATGCGCCTCCTCCACCTGGCTCTTCACGAGTAAGTCGTCGACGTAGACCTCCACACTCCTTCCGATTTGCTCGATGAACATCTTGTTCACCAGCCTTTGGTACGTCGCCCCTGTATTCTTCAACCCGAAAGGCATCATCTTGTAGCAGTAGAGCCCTCGACCTATGACAAAGGTCGTGTGCTCCTGGTCCTCCGGGTTCATGGGGATTTGGTGATAGCCCGAGTACCCATCCAAGAACGAGAGCCTCTCATGACCTGCCATTGAATCTACCAGTGTATCAATCCGAGGTAGCGGGTAGCTGTCCTTCGGGCACGCCTGGTTGAGGTTTGTGAAATCAATACATACCCATATGGCTCCGGACTTCTTGGGGACAGCGACCGCGTTAGCGATCCACTACGGGTATCGGGCCTCTCGGATGATGTCCGCCCGTAACAACTTTTCCACTTCCATGTTGACAGCAGCTGCTTTCTTCAACGCTAGCGATCGGGGATTCTAGCGGACAGGTATAGTCCCGTCTCGAATATTGAGGTGGTGGCAGGCTATCTCAGGGTTGATGCCTGGCATGTCTTCAACTAACTAGGCGAACACATCCTGGTTCGCCTTGAGAAAAGTTATCATTGCTTCGGCATGGTGCTTTGGCAGCTGTGACCCCAGAAAAGTTATCTTTGGATGACCCGCTTCTCCTAAGTCCATGGGTAGAATGGACTCAACTGCAGGCGATTCTTCCCATTCCATGTTCAGGTCAGTCATTGACTTCTTTGAATCGTCCGGTTCTTTAGATTCAACCAGTCGGTCAGTATTCTACGGGTGTGCCGACTCGTTCAGCTCTTTACCTTCAGTTGAGGGGTCAGTCTTTATCAGGTCGCTTGGATTAGTTAGCTCTTTAGTTCAGCTAACTGACCGGCCTTCTTCAAGTTCCTCGACGCAGTCAGCTCTTTACGTTCAATTGACTGGTCAGTTTTCTTTGAGTTTCCCGACACCACCAGTTCTTTAAGTTCAACTGACTGGTCGGTCTTCAGCAGGTCCCTCGGTTCAGTTAGCTCTTTACATTCAGCTAATTGGCCGGTCTTCAAGAGGGATCGACTTCCTCATGCTCCTACGCCTAGTTCAGCGAGGTACTGAATCGTTGGAGCTTCTCGACTCCGCTTCACAGTCCAGTGGTTGAGGATGCCGGATTCCGCTCCGTCTTCACCTGGTTCTCCCCCCTCGATTTGGCACATTGTCTTCAGATGTATGGCGCTAAGTTCACACTTAACCGCTGAGGACTGGTCGCCCTGAATGATCATCACGCCCTTGTCGGTCCAGAACTTCACTACTTGGTGGGCCGATGAGGAGACCGCATCCAAGTGATGGAGCCACGGTCTTCCAAGGATGATGTTGTACGCCGAGTTGGCTTTGATCACAATGAACCGGGTAAGGTTGGTGAGATGCCCTGTTGTGATCGGGAGGGTGATCTCACCAACCACCCTTGCAGCCTCTCCCGTGAAACCCGTTATCGTCGATGACGATTCAGTCATCTGCCCGCGATCTAGCTGCATGGGGCATCGAAGGCGCTGAGGAAGAGTACGTCTACCAAACTCCTGGCGTCAACTAGGATCCTCTTCACCAGGCAATTTGCTATTTGTAGCTGTATGACAAGGGGATGATTGTGAGGCCTCTCTATCCCGACCAGATCAGGCGTCGAGAACTGTACCTTGGCTCTGGACGGATGATGGGGTCGAGCACCACATGGCGAACTTGCCTTGCTTGCTCTATACGTCGAACCTGATGGTCGACGGAGTTCGAGGATGGTACCGGGCCATGGTACCCGTAGACTGCGTCTACCTCTCGGAGCTGACGTCTTTCTAGCAGGGGACCCGGTAAGCACGGTGTCGTCGCCCCCCGTTAGACTTCTCCCACGGCCTTGGTCTCCTTGTGTTGAGGGAGGTCAACAAAGCAGCCAAGGTGGCCGGCCTCAATGAGATCCCCAATATGATGCTTGAGCGCCCGGCACTGCACAGTAGTGTGGCCTTGGCCTTGGTGGTACTCGCAGTACCTCGATGCATCTCTGGCTCCCCTCTCCTCGGGTTCAAGAGTTTGCGCCCACTTGAAGTAAGGCTCACCCTTAATAGCTTCCAAGATTTGGTCTATAGAAGCGTTCAGTACCATGAACTCCCTATTCCACTGCGGCCTCGCTAGCCTGTCTAGCCTTTGACACTTCGCTTCGTGCCGTGTCGCCTCTCCCTGCTACTTGTTGATGTTCTTCACAGCAGCTGGCTTGGCGTAGCTCTGGTGCGGGACCTTGGTCTCCACTGTCTTCCTCTTGCGGTCTGCGTCTTCTATCTTGATGTACTTCTCGACGCGTCGTGACAGTTCGTCGATCGTCTCCGGGGTTCGCTTGATGAGCGATGCGTTGACAAGCTGGTTGGGCTGAATAGCGTTCTTGAAGGCCGCGATCACCATGCGATCCTGCCCATCAGCGTCCGCCAAGCTCAGGTATTCGGACCTGAACCTATGGTAGAATTACCTTAATGTCTCCTTCTGGGTCATACTCATCCCGAAGAGTGACTCCAGAGTCTTCAGCTCTCAACGATTGCACCGATATTGGTCGATGAACCGCGTGCTCAGCTCCGAGAAAGAGGAGATGGACGACGGCTTGAGCTTGTGGAACCATACAAGGAGGGTTCCTGACAAGCTGTTGGCGAAGGTCCGACAGAGGATATGATCATCCTCGTGGGGGACCAGAGCATCCCGGAAAGCAAGCACGTGCTCCACCGGTTCCTTCGATCCGTCAAACTTGGGGAGGCGTGGAGGATTCCACCCCTGGGGGAACGGCTCCCTGGGTAGCTTCTCGATGAGCGACGACCGTGCGGCTCCTCGGATGGCGACCTCCTCCAACCGATCGGGAGCTCGGACCCCCGGTCGGTCTCGTGGGATTCCTTCTTGATTCCCGAGTCGCTCTGACGCATGTACTCGGATACTATCATGTACGCTTCTCCGATCAGCAGTGTGAGCCGGTTGCTGCCTAGCCGGCGTCACCCGAGTGTGATGATTATCACTCGGTTGACGCTGATGCTCGTCCTCTTGCTTCGGGCGGTGAGGTTGTGCCGAATCCGTCTTCGAGTGATACTTGGAAGCGGGCAGCTGTCGGGGGTGTGCCCCGAGCGGGACCAGACATCCGAGCGTGTCGCCGCTGCCCAAGCTTGTTTGTTTCTATCCGCAGGCCCCGAGCTACTTGAGTCTCGCTCGTCGGGATTTGTGCTTTGAACCTCCACCGAGCGGTTCGCCCTGACCTCCACCTGAGGTAGGGGTTGCGGCTGCACTTTCTCTGGTTGGGCAACTTGTGTAGGAAGGCTTTGTCCTGCTAGGGCCAACATGCCCTGGTTGAGTAGACCACCAGCCGGTGCGGCCCGCACGAAGTCGCGCAACTCCTCATAGTTGCACTGCATTGTCTGGAGCTGGGCAGTGAGAGCTTGTTGGGTCATCATCATGGTAGCCAGAAAGGCTTCCGATAGTCCTCCTGTTAGAAGAGCCAGGGTTACTACCGGAACTTGACTAGCCTCCCCGACCCCCAGTATGGGGTTCACCAGTGGGGCTACACGCTCCATGTTCGTTGGTGGTGGCACAAGATGCCCTGCATCATTAGCATCGCCAAATGGTGCAGCTTCGGATGGGAGCTGCGACATCGAGTGGGTACAATACGGTCCACCGGTCATCGTTCTTCAACCGTGTGGTCGTAGCGGTGCCTTCTAAGTTTACCGATTGATCGACGCCCACGGGTCGGTCGGTCAGTAAACTCGAGCAGGTTGCAGGTAGACTCAGACTGGTTGACACCCATGGGTTGATAGTCAAAATCCCTAGTAGGAAGTCTCGAAGACTGATCCCACAGATGGCGCCAAGATTATGGGGGATTTTTACTTGAACCAGACGGTTCGGGTGACAAGCACAATCTAACAAGCCAATAGATTAAGAAGACCGGATTTACGTGGAAAAACCCCTTCTCAACGTCGAAGCGGAAAAAATCACGGGTGGGGCAAGAATGCACTAAAACAACTGTAACGGTTACAATCTCTCACCTTAACCCCAATTACACCCTGAGGACCGATCACCCAAGATACCGACCTTTGCAGTTTCACTCAAGGTACCGACCTCTGCAACTTTGGTCAAGATACCGACCACTGCAACCTCTGTTAAGATACTGACCGACCTCCGTAACCTTGATCTCTCTAGCTCCGTAAATTCCGGGAAGAATCGGGCAGCACCTCCTCTAGAATTCAATCATTTTTGCTGAAGGGGTAGGTCCCTTTTTATAGTGCTGGGATGACGGTTGAACCGTTCCGCACGGGACGGGTAGACGACGTGCCTCCGCAAAATACTCAACCGTCTAGGTAGTGGGGACGTGGTACGCGGTCGGCTCCTGGTAACTTCGGCCGAAAATCTCGGAAGCATAGGCAGCACCCCCGTAACCGCCGTGCACCCGAGATTTTCGGGTTCAATCGTCGCCCTTCTCTTCGTTTTAATGCATGGCCGATCTCCATGGGGGGGCGGGGGGGGGGGGGGGGGGGGTTGAACTCCCCCCTCTCCCTACTTAGTGCGCGGCCGACCCAGGTGGGGGGGAGGGGTTTTGAACTTCCCCTTCTCCCCTCTTGTTACGCGGCCTACCCAGGTGTTGGGGGGGGGGGGGGGGGGGGGGGTTGTGAACTCCCCCCTCTCCCTTCTTGTTGCTCCGGGAGGGGGGGGGGGGGGGGGGGGTTTGTGAACTCCCCTCTCTCCCCTCTTGTTGCGCGGCCGACCCAGGTGGGGGGGGGGGGGGGGGGGGGGGGGGGGGGGGGGGTTGTGAACTCCCCCCTCTCCCCTCTTGTTGCGCGGCCGGCCCAGGTGGGGGGGGACTTGGGCTCCTCCTTGCTTCGCTTTAATGCGCGACCTACCCGCGACGAAGTTGCGGTCCCCCGGTCGGTAAGTTTGCTCTTCTTCACTTTAGCGCGCGACCTACCCGCGACGAAGTTGCGGCCCCCCGGTAGGTAAGTCCGCTCTTCTTCACTTTAGCGCGCGACCTACCCGCGACGAGTTTGCGGCCCTCCGGTAAGTAAGTTCACTCCTGCTTGCTCCTCCGCTTCGCACGTGGCCGATCCGTGACGAAGCTACAGCCCCGGGTAAGTTTATCAGGGTACACACAGCTCCCATTGTTATAATTCTTTGGCGTCTCTTGGCGTCTTGATAGATCCGTCAATGAAGCCAAGCTTATTCTTTGGACGAAGCGCCATCGTGACGGCACGAAGCCACGTGCCTTAGTTATCTCCTGCAAGAAGTAGAGAAACAAGAACCGCGGTTGGATTATCAACATGATAGACAAAGAATGGATCGATCATCGATCGATCTTTGATCATCGCCGGTGGTGCTCTCGTTGATGATGGTTTCCACCATTGCTACCAAGAGTCGGATCTTTCACTGCTCTGATACCATAAGAAAACTCAGCACAAGGAAGACAAAGTGGAAGAATAGCTTTCTCGATCCCTAATGAATAAATGGGAAAGCTTGCTTTTATCTGTTTATATAGAAGTTTTGGTACAATGAATGTGGACAATGCCACAACAAAAAATAGTTATACAAGGAAACTTTTCAACAACCAAATCCCATGATTTGGGCTAGAGGGTCGGATCCGGATCGGACCGTACCCCTCTCCATACCCATTTGGGGATGGCAGTTTCCATACCCGACCCATACTCATTCGGTTAGAAGAGGGTCCATTCCCGATCCTGACCCAATCTGTTTTTCTTTTGGTTCAGGTTTCAGTAATAAATTGAGCTTAATTATATTTATTTTTCTACATCATATATTCAATTATTTGATAAGAAAAATCAAGGTATCACAATGCAATGTTAAGAAGCTAGTTCTTTTGGTTTCTTATTACAGTGGTTTATAAGTTAGTGTTGGGATATGGGTTCGGTAAGAATTTGGGTATATGAGCATGAGTGGAGTCTTATCAAGCTGGAAGGACAATCGGGTTTCGAGTATGGATATTGAGGTACCGATACCAGAACCATATTTCAGGTACAAAATAATCTATACCGATACCCAATGTTTTGGGTCGGGTTTCGATCGGTTTTTCGGAGTCCAATGCCACCCCTAACTGGGTTGTTTGCTTTAGGAAAATTTGGTTCTCATCGCGCCCTAAACCTTGGAACATTGCCAATATCCGACATTATGCCCCGACTTTTGGCATCATGAACTGGACATGTGATCCGCCAGACACCCAATTACCTCCAGCAAATCCAAGATTGCAAGATGCTTTGCCTTGAGGGTGCTCTCGACTGAGCAAGTGAAGCACAAACAGCCAGAAGACCACCCAGTCCACAAGGACCCATGCAGCACCATCTCCTTGTAGGTCTCAAAAAAAAAAAAAAAAAATCCAGCAGAATGCACCTTGGGAGGATCAATGCAGTCCAGATGTTCCGAGGGGATAGCATATTCAAATCCGCAAGCACAAAAGTCTCCAAACGCAGAGCTCATACAAAATGTGATTACCAAGTAAAATAAATGCTTGGCGACATTTAATTCAAAATTAAAGCAGAACATAAGATTTCGAAATCATCAAACAACAGCAGCAGCTCAAGAAGAAGAAGAAGCACCGCTTCGCAAGGCCTGAGGCTTCTTCAGTTTCCTGGGAGCCAACTGAGTTTCAGGCTGCAACACACAAAACAGAACGCTGAATAAAACTATGCAAAGGAGTAATGATTTCCATCGTGAAAGATAACACAAATGTTCAGAAACATATAACATGTTATCCCAGGCATTGAGGGTTTCTCCCGAAAAATTATAAGGAAGATGCGAGAAAGATGAATTAAGAAGGAAAAATGGGAATATTGTCTCATTTAAACACTTTGGCTAATAATATGCAAGAAAAATGAATTAAGATGGATGCAACACCCTTACATCAAAGCTTCCTATTCTCCTCGACTATACACTTTTGCAGTCCAGGGGAATCTTGGGGTTGGACAACTCCCCGATTACATGAAGCTCAAACTGTAACTATAGGCCGACCTGCCCACAAACTGGCATTTTAGGTTTATTGACAATATTTGTTCATCTCCATCGATATCTCGATGGGACAAGACTTGGGTGATAATTTGATGTATCTTGTCAGATAGTAGGGTAAGCGCAATGCAGCATTATCTTCTAATGATTATTGAACAGTGAACCTAGAAGTACATTCAAGATCATGTACCGACTGGACTTTCCTTCTGTTTCGGTGGGAGGTTTATATGTGCTATGGCAATATTACAGGCAGGGTGATGGTTAGAACCCCAGTCTATCTTGTGCTCCAAGCACTATTCAAGTGACATAAGGACCGGTGAGGTCCCTAGACTCCCAACCAAAAACATTAAAAAAAACAAAAAAACTGCAAACCTAAAACTGTAATAAGAAATATTTTGCATCATTGTCAAAAATAGAGCCAAGAATCCCGGGTCATTTGTGATTTGAGTTTTTTTTCAGAAGTTTCAAGTTTCGAAATGATTTTCGGTGCAGACTTGACACAAATTTCCAAGTTCAAATTCAAAATCTTACAAAGATGCATCTTTGATCATGATCATTAATTTCTTGTGATAACAAAGCAACATGATCAGATGTACGAAATAGCAATTCAGATGAATACCGCTTTCTTAACCGGCTCTTCCTTCTCAGACAAAATCAATTCAATATGACATGGTGATGACATGTAGGCTGCCATAATAAAAGTTCAGTGTCAGTCGCAAATACAACAGCAATCTCAGAATAGCAAGAACAAAAGTCTGTACCATTGATTCTTCCATGGGCACGGTACGTTCTGCGTCTTTGTTTCTGCGCTTGGTTCACCTGGACGTGAGATATGTAGAGGGCATCCACATCCAAACCTTTCACCTGCAGAGTAATCCAACCACTAATGGGGGAAAAAGAAAGACCACCACAAGATAGATAATAAGGAATAACATAGATTCCGTACGTCTGCATTACTCTCGGCATTCTTGAGCAAATCCAAAACGAATTTGGCCGATTTCGCAGGCCAGCGTCCCTGACCGTTCGAATGGCGGTTCTTAGCTTGAGCAGTTCGGCCGACACCACCACAGAACCTTCGGAACGGAATGGCTTGCTTGTGAGCAATAACATCCTCCAGATACCTTTTTGCCTTGGCCAAAGGCAGCCTTCTGATCGCATGAGCAGTTTCACGAGTGTTCTGCCAAAAGAACATTAAGGATATGAGGCACAAGCAAAAACAGCAAAAGCAGAAATACTATACGGTAAAAGGTCCCAATTACAAAAACAGCAAAAGAGCCATGATTCTAAAAACAAGAGGATGAATAATACCCACCCCTCCCCATTGGTCCCTTTGAATGTGGTCTTTTACAAATTTTTTCCCATCAATTGAGTTCTTAGGCATAATGGGGGCCAATGGGGAGGTGGTGGGTAGGTTTCACCCACGCTAAAAGTCGGTAAACAAAACCAGCCCCCCTAATTTTATGAACTTAAATCATGTACAAAATAAGGAAAAGCAGAACGTTAAGGATATGAGGCACAAGCAAAAACAGCAAAAGCAGAAATACTATACTGTAAAAGGTCCCAATTACAAAAACAGTAAAAGAGCCCTGTTTCTAAAAACAAGTAGATGAACTGGGATACACCAATACTTTGAAACAACTGTCATAACCGTATCGTATACTTTCCAATACTCCAATACGGCGGGATACGTAACCAATACGGATAGAAAGTATCGGGATTTAAAAAAAAAAAGATCCGATACATTGGGGATACAGGATCGATACGCTAGGAATACGGGACCGATACGCCTAGGATACGGGATCGATACACCGGGATACGTATGGATAGCTATGTAGTCCAAAATCCGAAACCCAACCCGAACCCGACCGAAACTTTGGATATGGGTTTAAATTCCATACGTAACAATTTGCTTAATGATATCATTTAAATGTTTTGTTTTTGGCTGATGCATGTGACTACATTTGTATTTTGTAGAAGATGACGACTGTTAGTGTTTTTTGCCAGCGTTTTGTAATGAATGATGAATGTGACACTTGTGTAATGTTGTTATCATATATTTTTAATGGATGAATGTGACAATAGCTTTGTATTTTTTTGTTGTATTTGATGTAAATCATATAATGAATGATGAACATGGTCACGTTTAATTTTCAAACAATTCACTATTCATATTCTAGCACAAATATATATATATATATATATATATATATATATATATATATATATATATATATATATATATATATTTACAAACATATCCCTGTCGTACCGTGTATCCTAGTTTTTCAAAAATCAACATATCGCCGTATCCGCATCATCGTAATTGCCCCGTATCCGTATCGGTTCTTCCTAGTGGATGAATAATACCCACCCATCCCCATTGGTCCCTTTTAATGTGGTCTTCTACAAAACTTTTTCCAACAACTGCGTTCTTAGGCATAAAGGTGGCCAATGGGGAGGTGGTGGGTAGTGGTCAATAGGGTTCGCCCACGCTAAAAGTCGGTGAACAAAAACACTCCCTAATTGCATGAACTTTGCCAACAAGAATGACAAGTATGGCAGAAAGATGGATGTTGATACCGTTGCGGAGGCCAGGAGACACAGTTACAAATCCAGAAAAAGATGGGTCAAAGTGGGGATATACGGAGATGAAACTCTAGTAACGTTATGTTCACTACTACGTTGCTCATTCTTTAATTTTCATTGAAATTCAATGTACCCTTAAAAAAGGGGATAAGGTCTCTCTCAGTAGGTGTCAAAGGTTAAAATGACTTGATACCAAGTTGTTCGTACAGATCATAATAAAGACCATATGACCACCTATGAAGCACCAACACTCTCGGGACCTCAACGTGTCCGTGTCCGACACGTGTCGGACACCGACACTCGTCCGACACTCTCCGACACGTGTCGGACACACCAAAAAACATGTCTTCTATGAAGAAAGATTGTCCGACACGTGTCGGAGCGTGTCGGATATTACCGGAGAGGTTTTTTTCTCATTTGAAGATGTTGGGGTTCTTGAGATTGCGAATCTTTCCATCAATGAGCCGAATATGGAGGCCGTGGTCTTCACGTCGATGGTGATGGTGTAGTAACACTTGACGTTGGCTTTGATGGATAATGATTTTATGCGTGTTCTATTTGTTTTTTTGTGTTTTGAAAGTTTGAAACTATACACTTGAATCATTTATGATGTTTGTTGGAGACGTTTTTAGTTAACTATTAGCATTATGTTTGATTACAAAACATAATATAAGACTTTATATATATATATAATTCAGCATGTCCCCTAACGTGTCCGTATCCTAGTTTTTTGAAAAATATCGTGTCGGCGTGTCCGTGTCGTGTCCGTGTCCATGCTTCTTAGATGACCACTGATGTAGCTCAAACTCTATTTACAACCGCAACAGAAGTAGACCCAATCCAATTACAAGTCGAAATATAATACCAAACGAAGGAGAATATCATTCCAATGTCTATTACCTAGAAGGAAAAGAATCGTATAACAGTTATAGAGTTAAAGAATGGACAGATGGCAAGTGACTAATGTGGTAAGGCCTAACAATCACAGTTGATAGTAAAAGATAGGCAAAAGCTGGCTAAGAATAACAAAAAAAAATCGACCAAGCCCGTCTGCCCGACAAGATTCATTTGCATTGACCATAATTGAACAAAGTACAAATAAACAGTAACCAATATTATTAAAACTGCACAAGCCCAATATGATTGTGTGGTACCATGTTGGTGGGGCTTCTAGTGAGCGTGATAAGTGTGATTATCGGCTTGATGAAACAGAACTCGAGGTCGAGTTTTAATGCAGCAGGCAAGACATTATGCCCTATTCCTTTCCATAATAATGTTCTTTATGCATTGCCTTATGTACCACTTTGTTACTCATTATAAGGGGGTTTAGATGCAAAATATGGACCTGCAGATGGGGTCTAAATATAAGATCATTTGGGTTGAATTTTTCAAATATTTGTCTGCAATTGTTTTTGGGACTAAAACCTTTAACATTGTCTGCAGGCGCCTATTAAATCAACTTTGGCCTCCAATAAAACTAAGATTTGGATAACAAAAAACATTGGGATGAGATTTTATTTTCTCGAGCCTCTCTCAATGGTCAAGAGGGCTAAGGCGTGAAGCCAAGTGTGCGAGGCTCATTACCACTCTAATTTTACCTTACCCTCCCCCATTTTCAATCAGCTTCGGCCTCCAATAAAACTGTGGTTTGGATAAGACAAAACATTGGGATGAGATCTTATTGTCTCGAGCTTTTCTCGATGGTCGAGAGGGCTTAGGCGTGAGGCCCAGTGAGGCTCCTTACCACTCTAATTTTGCCTTCCCCCTCGACGTCTTCCCCTCTCAATGATTTCTCAAAGCCTACCATTGTTACCAAGTCGGAAGTGAGGGGAAAAAATCATGTAGAGAAGTCAGAAAAAACCAAAAAAAAAAAAGTCGGAAAGAGTCGTTAAAAAAAAAACTGTAAATATTTAAAATATATTTCTATAGAGATGTTTCAACATGTTTTCTTAGACGTGCATGACTAGATTAAAATGCATACATTGGGATTAAAATTAAGAAGCACTAATATGGGTACGGGGCATGGGTATAACACGACACAGGTAGGCCAATACAGCAAATCCTTAAAAAGAGGTCACATGTACGGCGGGAACACGACAAAATAAATTAATATTTATATTTTATGTGTTTATAATTCAAATAACCAAAAAATACCCCGTAGAAAACAACAATTAAAATATGTTCACTGAATTTCCTAAAATGACAAATTAGCAGTACTAACAATCCTTTAACTAAAAAAAACTAGTAAAACAACTAACACACAAGTAACAAACAACTAACAATTTACTAATAACAAACAATATGCAAGTAGGTCTAATGAATGCATGTGAGTTAGGATTTATTTGAAGAGTAATAAAACAAAAATTGTTGTTAAAAAATTTACGAAAAAAACATGTGTATACAAACTAATGTGGCATACAACACCACGATTGGTGAAACTTGTAGGTGTAGATCGTTAGCACTGTGCGCAGTTCACCCTCACGATCCTCCCAGGTGTGCTCACAATTTACTAGGGTTTCGTCGCTCAAAGAACCCATGAGAGAGATTAGATATGGCAGGAGCAGGTGGGTGGGTGTGTGTGTGTGTGTGTGTGTGTGTGTGCGTGCGCGCGCGCGCTAAGGCAACGAGAGCTCCCTTATTATGGGCCCATAACCTAAGACCCCATACCAAACAAACTTTCAAGGGCCATAACCTAAGATTTGTGGAGTATGTTATAGGCTTATCATATAGGTACCGAGGATATCTCTTGGGGGTTATTCAAAGCGATGCATCATTTAATTGGATATGTTAAATACAACAAAAGAATCTACTTTATTTATTTATGACCAAATTGTTTAGTGCTGAAAAGGGTGGGCCGGGATTAGAGGTATAAAAGTCATTTTCTACCATCATGTAGCCATGACTTTAGTTTGATGGCTAGAATTAGTTCGGGTGAGGACTAGATTCCTTTAATACCAAGATAGCTTATTTCTATAGGTCCAAAGGTAACGTAATGGAATTTTGATATTGAATTAAATAAAGATCAGTTCTTTTTGTGGTGGAATAAACATGATTATGCTATCTACCTACTTTTATCTTCCACCTCTAGTAATTTCTCCTTGTTTTTTTTCAGTGTGAAACTGATGATTGCATGTTCATCGAGAGGGGTTCATTCCTAATCTTCAATTAATTGCAGTTCAATGTGATAATCAGTTCGTCAATAATGAAGGTAAAATGATTGACCGGTGGGATATACAAGCATTCACATTCATATTATAAAAAAAAATTACATACAATCCTCAAAAATGCAACAAAATGACAACTTAAAAAATAAGTAATATGTCTCATAGTACAAGATAACCAGAGAGAACAGACTAAAAATTAAGACTTAAAACAACTACCGCACAAAGTGCAGAAAAGACAAAATTGATAACAAATGCAGCAATCAAATTTTATGCAATCACATGAGGGCATTTGGCTTGAGTAAATTTAACGTTTATTTTGATGAACCGACAAGATCTAAAAGAGAGTTTGAACATCACATTTATCGAGGAAGTCCTGAGAATGAGGGACTAAATTAAGGTTAATTCACACATTAGGTTTTTTAAATATCGAATATTGTCTGGTACATGAACAAGTTCACAACGAATTCGAAGTTTCAAATCGTAGCTCATCAACAAAACTTTCAGGCATAAGGACGCATCTAGTTTCTAAATTGCGTGTTTGATAAAACATATGGTTTTCTGTTTTAAAAAAATATCCAAATTAACCAATAAAATTAAAGGAGCATCATAGTATCAGCAAGCAGGTGTTCACCAAATAATAATAGGACCAAAAATATAACCTCTTACTTAAGCATGCTAAAATTATAACAAAAGCTCAACATGCGCAAACAAACAAAGAAAAAACTGATTTAATTGTTCTACTATTTGTTGAACCAATTTTCATAGAAGAAAGGCCTTAAAGGTTGAACATTACGAGAGGCCATATATTTGAGGCATCAAACGCCTAATTTTTCCATCACGTTAAAACTTAAAAAGGCTAATTTAGTGATAATGAAGTGGCCAATAGAAAATAACTAAGTTAGCAATCTCATAAGAAATATGATAATCGCATATACTTGAGGTCCACCTAATAATTATTTGACCATACAAAATTCTTTTCTTAGATAGAACATTCACATCCCATTAGCAAAAACATGAGATAAGCTAAGAAATCAACAGAACACGATGTTGCCGCATTGTGTGCACTTCACCTTTATTAAATAAATTTGTGTGACTAAACCACTTGGTGGGAAAATATATGTAATCCTACTACTACGCCGTGATCTTTGCTCGCAACCCTAAAGATCACTCGTGTGACACACTGCAGAAAGAAATAAGAAGACCTTGCAGTCCTTCGCACTGCACTAATATCTTATTGGAAGGACGTGCTATGGGTATAAATAGTGGTGGTTGATTTGTTTTGCTTTTTATCGATTTCATCGTGACATTTGTTGAGGATCCAACTTAATTTCATCCGAAAATCTTTTTTTCAAGTCGGATTTTAAGTTGCTATGTGTGAACATACACAAATATTAGATTTTTAATCTACCGTGAGTCTAGTTTGATGTCTTCATCAAGATGATCAAGAGTTAGCATAGTTAGGCCAACGTCGGACCTACCGTGTTTTTCACAAGACTTATTATAATGTTCAATTATTCAATGAAACTTCGGTCATTAGCAAAAATCCAAAAAAGGCTCACTCAATAAAAATGCAAACAATCCTTTACTTTATGATAGACCAACTCAAACCGATTTTTAAAAGTCATGTTTATTGATAAAAACTGACTGAATAAAATAACCAATCAACTCAAAAAAAAAACAATAATGTAACGGGAGTCATAATCTCACCAAGTGAGGCTAACCTAATTCTTGAGTCATGAATAGAGCATTCACACGTTCATTATAGAGATGACAAAGGAAAAGGAATGAATGGAACAAAAGATAGCCATGAATGTTCAATTATTTCAGCCTTCTGTCTTGCACAAAGATATTAAAGTTTTACCCATTAAATATGAAAATAGTTTTCCTGTTATTTATAGGAGGCCGGTTCATAAGACCAACAAGCCTCCTATTTATTTTTCAGGTTATAAAGCTTGGTCTAGTGATCATCAGCAGTTCTGCACTCCACTGTGATGGTTCATTTCACCCAAATTCACAAAAAAAAAAGGCATCAAACAGTATATAACCATTCAAAAGAACAAAATTTACAAATGCACTGACATGAAGTCTAAAATAGTAGAGCATGTCTCAACCAATTTATTAGTGAATGTTTTTGAATTTCAAAGATATTGAAAAAACTTAAAATACTTAAATGTGTGAGGACCTGCATACAGTCCCATGTATCAATGTGATAATCTAAACAAGATCCTTTGATTATTTTCTTTAAAAGGAGCATGGGATTCCTGTATAAGGGCTCTTTAGCATCTTCCAACCCATACAATGTCAATGGAAACTTAATGCAGTTTTGTATAAAACTAGTTTCTATAGCTTCTTTCTCTCTCTTCTCCCTCTATTAATCTTACTTTTTTTTGCTAAATCAAGAAACCCTATTTTAAGATATCATAATCAATATTCACAAAAGTTTAATGTAGAAGGGAACATAATAGTTCGAAGGATTAAAAAATATAGACATGAGCAGTCATGTCAATAACAAGTACAGATGATAATTAGGTTCCATGCAAACAAAATTATAGACATTTGAACATATATGTCATCTACGAATAGATATGTAATATAAGTTCCTCGCCAGCTTAACAGTGACATCGAAGATAAGTGATTTGTCCAATTACAGAAAACCCAAACTGAGGAAATATGAAAAATGGGCATCTATAGACAACTCCCATTCAACTTGGAAGTGCAAGGAAATAGAGCCATCAAACTTGCAAACCCTACTATTTACTGATTCTACAACCATCAAAAGAGACTGGAATGTTCAAAGAACAAGAGTATCGTAAAAAAGTCTTCAAGACGACAGTTTGAAGGACAGTTGCTAAAGGTTGCTTTGACACTTCTTTGCGTTAGAGATGCTAAACATTTTATGTTATAAAAATAAGCTCACGGTCACTTCAATTGGGATATTTTCCGTTGAAGCATAACCGTGGCAAAAATTTCAGAAAGCACATCAATTTCTCAGTTGCTTGTATGATAGAACAAACAGCTTTTACATAAATAAGCAATTCTGCAAGAGTATATGCTGGCGATAACCAGTTGATCTGATTTACCGAGGACTCACTTGATAATAATGTGTCCAAAGGATTTCCCATGTCTTATAAAAAATATAGTCAATTTCATTAATAAAAGCATGACACAGATAGTACAACTTAAAATATCAATGGATAAAGAGTCATAAATGTTCCATCATTTACTGAACCTTTTCTAACTAGCAAAATGCCTAAAAAAGGTTCACCCAATAACAATGGATATAATTTTCCTGAAGTATACGAGAGACCTGTTTCCAAAGGCAACAATTCCCTGCTTTTTCCTTCAGGTTATACAGCTGAATTACATTTGCTTAGTTTGGTGACCATCAGACATTCTGATCTTCCCATTGTGATGGGTCATTTTACATCATATATAGGTAGAGACGTTATAAAGAATCCTCTGAAACAATTACAATGATGTACACATTCATTTCACATGTAATTAGTAATGGCACATAGATTACTCAAATGCAACTTAACAGTGATATAGATGTTGAGTAACAAATGATATATCCAAAATTAAATACCAAAAATGGATATCTCAAATTCTATTAGATCTTGAAACATATCAGATGGGAAAACGAACAAGCCATCAAAATTTGTAGACAAATTTTTAGTGCATTCTAAACATTTTGCTGAACCATTATAGCAAATAAGAATGTTTGACAGATATATCTACGAAGGCTTCTAAGACTTGAAGATATATTTCTAACTTGAAGATAACTGCTGTATGATACAAAATTATGCTCGCAGTGACTTTAGTCGATAAATAATCCAGAAAGTATGTCTTAATAACTTGTGTGAAGAATGGGTTGATTGAATAAAAAAACAAACTGAACTAACCAAGAATTTGGTCTACAAGGGATTCACCAAAAAATGACTTGTCAAAAATTTTATTGGGACTTATTAACATGCGCAAATTCATTAATAAAAATATAACACGGCATTATACAACTAAAAAATCAATGGAATGAAAAAAGTTTGCTTTAAATGTTCCACCATTTACTGAATCTTTTATCATTGACAAATAGCCTAAATAGATTCACCCAATAACAGTGGAAATAATATCCCTGAAGTTTACGAGAGGCCTGTTCACAAAGGCAACAAGTCCCTGCTTTTTTCCCTCAGGTAATATAGCTTAATTTAGTTGCAATGGGACCTTTAAGCTTTCCTCAAATCTTCTCCGTATTTGTCCAAACTAAACAGAATTGACCCAGCACTGAATTAGTGCTGAATCCGAACTTTGTTACTATGTCCTTACCTTATTTGTTAATTACTCTACAAACATTTACACTTTCACAGAACTTCCGGTATGAAATGTCTTCCTTGCCTACTAATCTGTTGGTGCCATAAGACATCATACGGTAAAATGCCAACCAAACGTTCCCATGCATGCAGTAATTTTATCTAATTTCATGAGAAATAAACATAATCATTCTTCATATATCAGTAACCAGAAATCAAAAACTTAACCTTGCACCTTATCTAAAAATGATTTAATGTGCTCAAACAAGAAATACAAGCTGAAATCAGATATGATATCGTGAAGCGTCGACATCAACGCGCACTCAAAATACAAATTTCCAAAAGCAACAGATCTGTATAAAAGATCAAACCTTGAAGTGAACCCTCAGATCCCGACCCATGGCCTTGGAGGCTGAAAGGAAGGAAACACGAGTAAGAACAAACAATTCATAGGCACTCAACCCCCCTCGTCCAGGAACCTAGATGCGGATTAACAGATCGAGAGAACTACCAAACAAAACTCAAAAAAAAAATAAAAGATTGAACCATGAAACGAACTGAAACCCTAGATCTCCAACCGCTATTAAAAGGAGATGGGGGGATCGAGGGATGGAGAAGCTTACACTTTGTAGGGTTTGCCGATTCTCGCGAGTACTTCACCTGATTTAAAAAATAATAATAATAA
This sequence comes from Chamaelirium japonicum, assembly GCA_947650365.1. Taxonomy (NCBI): domain Eukaryota; kingdom Viridiplantae; phylum Streptophyta; class Magnoliopsida; order Liliales; family Melanthiaceae; genus Chamaelirium; species Chamaelirium japonicum. Next base: position 47,650,392 of record OX393556.1, on the reverse strand, counting down.
GGCAATGCGAAGAAGAGAGAGAACAGTATCAGATGGAGAGATGAAGGGAGGAGAGAGGAATCTACCATGGCTGCTGGTGATGATGGTGACGACGAAGACGGAGAGGAGTCGATGAGAAATGGCGGAAGACGGCCGCCACGCTAACGAGGAGAGATCAACTGAGAGGGGAGAACGGAGAGATTTTTTAGGGGGACCAACCTTCACTCGCAAACCCTAGCAGACGAGAGCTCACATTTAGGGATGGCAATTATTCGGGTTTATCGGGCTACCCGACCCGACCCGACCCGACCCTATTGAGACGGGTTTGGGATGCTCAAAAACGGATTTTGGGATGGGTTTGGGATTTGAATTTAAAACCCGGTCGGGTTCGGGTCGGGTTCAGGTTTCATTCCAACCCGCCCTGCCCCGACCCAGGTATACAACCTATCAGGCTATCATATGAGTCATGAATTCTCCACAACGCACAAGTGCACGGACGGCAGCACACTGGTTTACCAATCGGGCCAACCGATTGGAGAAGATCTGACCACGGGTGTGATGCACACGGGTAAACTGGGACAATCAATTGCCAATTGGAGAAGATCTGAACTCCAAATCTCATGCCATCGTGTGGCTGTGACGCACCCGAGTCTACCGACCGGGCCGACCGATTGGAGAAGATATGAACTCCTCATCATGCCATCGTGCGGCTGTGAAGCACACGAGTCTCCTCATGCAGACTTTTGATTTTTTTAGAAAGGACGTGCTGCACGTGCAACCATACTAGAGTTTTCCCCCTAATTTCTCCATTGGCCCCGCCGCCCCCTTATGTGATGTTCTGTCTGACGATGTGGTTGCATGCCTACGACGATCCGACGTTTTCTCAGTTTCTCTGATCTATAATTTCCATTGTGAATTTGCGATTCTCAGGCGGTGATCATCAGTCGACGACGAGTGTCTCGAGCCCTGAATCCCAACCATCAGACGACTCAACGATGAGTTTTTTTCCTTGTGATTGCTTTAATATTTGATGAGTATGCTTACGATTGCTCTTAGCTTATTAGAGTTTTTGCTTAATATTTTTATGGAGACTTCCATGTTGACTTGTGTTCCATACCTTTGATGAGTATGCTTACTATTGCTCTTAGCTTATCAGAATTTTTGCTCAATACTCTTCTCTATGTAGAGCTGCAATCAGGTGGGTCCAAGAAGCTAAATATGCAGTTTTGGTGAAGCCGACCCGACCCGACCTGACCCGCAATGCATAAACGGGGCGAGGCGGAGCGGGCACACGGGGGGTTAAGCTACCCAGTGAACTCATGGGGGTCCAAGGGGCATCGCCACTTTTTGAGTGCCCCCGAAACCTAATTAGGAAAGTTTTGCACTTGCATGATTTCATCGATTGTACATGCTTCGGTTTTATCAATCATATTTTTTTTGTACGTTTTATGCGAATCAAAATTTGTTTTTATCGAAGTCTAGGTTGAGAGGAGTCCAACACTTAAAATTTGTACAAGTGTTGGAAGTCCACACTAGTGGTATGGACTATTGTCAGGATTGGTTGTGTTATCGGTTCAGACAATGGTTTGGACCGCAAGACAAGGGGTCAGATTGCCTAATGGTGGTCTAGGGCATTTGGGACTTAAAGGTGCATGGGGTCCGGACGATTTTTCGGATACTTTTCCTGATCTATGCTTTCCTGGGTATCCTGTCCAAATCGTGATCAAGCCGATTCAGACTATTTTCCGGACGATTAGTGCCCAGACCGAGGCTGACCAAGTCAACTTTGATTTTTCACATTTTATATCATGATCTAAGGCTATTATCAGCATGAAATGATCTACCCTATATATACCCCATTTAACTTATTGGTTTGGGTGAAAAATCATAGGAGAAGTGAATTTTGTTTGAAGAAACTCTCGGAAATCTTCTATCTTCTTTCTCCCTCAAAGCCTATTCATCGAGGTAAGATCCTATATGTTTGAAGGTGTTTCACATCCATGTGTACTATAATCTATAGTTGTGTAGACTTGTATTTCCCAATTGGGATTAAATTGAAATTTTTTCTTTATCGGATTTTTTTTATTTGGTTTGTTTTCTTTGTTCTAACTCTTGTAAATCCCATATATTGGGTTATTCCGTGTGAGCGGAGGAAAGTAATGTCTTGCTTGAGTGAATTTAACAAGAAGAATCATAATTTTTCTTAGAAGGTTGACGGGTTTTACCGGTATGATATATGTTGGGTGAGTTAACTCGGTGAAGTAGTCCCTAGAAGGGAGAATCCACCTTTAGAGGGGTAAAGTTCACCTTGTGTGTGTTCAATATTGCTACGTTGGGTGTCGGGTGTCGGTGGCTTCGCTTAAGCAAATCAAGAGAGTCTGAGGGACAGCTCGGGTGAGCAACTAGGGCCATACGTGTTGGAGCATGGAGAAGGCGACCGAGCAGGGAGCTTGCGAAGAGTCAAAAGGAGCAAGACGGAAGACAATGTGGTGTGGAAGGTTTACTTTTAGTAGAACCCGTGTCTTCTTATATACATGTGTGTAAATAGGATCTTTTGCTTAGTGGATTGATCTCACAATCCAATGCGAAGTCGATGAGTTTTTCCCGTGAAGGACTTCATTGTAAAAAATATTTGTGTGTGTTATAGCTAAAAATTTTTTTTTTTTTGACGGGTAAAAAACGAATAAATAAATAGGAAATTGGTTACAGAGCACGACTTACTCAAAATGAGTAAGTAGAGTCATAGGGTGCCAGATCCTTATAGTAGTCAGACCAACATGGTAGCTACCATAGGCATATGGGCCCAAAGCCAAAGCCAAAAGCACCAAAAAGGAGCAACAAAATACAGCAGAACTAACACGAACGATCTACAACCCCCCAAACGCAAAAACGAGGATCTAGAAGGACTTGGGCCCTCCATCAACTCTCAGAAAAAAGCTCCAAAGTAGCCTCCTCACTGACGCCATACAAACGATCTGCATTTGAAAGCCCACAATTTACAAAATACCAGCAGCCGAACGATCTGCATCCCCCCAAACGCAAAACCGAGGATCTAGAAGGGCTTGGGCCCTCCATCAACTCTCAGATTAGGACCGCATCCTCCATACGAACCTCGCCATACTCCAGCTTTGGAAGCCCACCATTAAGGAAATACCAGCAGATATTGAGCAAGATGATATCCAATGTAAAGTTTCCCCAAAGGTAAGTTTCTCCAGGTAAATTTTCCTAGAAAATATAACTACACCCCCAAGGAGCTAGCATACTGAACTTTAGCCTTCACCAACAGAATCACTCATAGGCTCCGTTACCACCCGGTCAGATACTGAACCACCTGGATGGATAAAAGGGGCCCACTCCCTAATGATAGCTTCAACAGAATGCAACACTTCTTGATTATTACTGTTCTGCACTATCTTAATAAACTGAGCTGCAATTTTAGACAGAATTTCCGATTTTGTGCAAGCTTTATCATCAAATATCCGACTATTCCGTTCCACCCATAACGAGAACACAGTGGTAGTAAGAAGAGTCTTCGCCACCAGTTTGTTGGACCCACTAGGAATAGTCTTGATGAACAGACAACTTTTCTTAATAGAGACCCCCACTGCCCTTATAGGTTATTTCATAATGTGGCAACATTTTCCCCAAATCGCTTCCGACAAGGAGCACTTGAAGAATAAATGTTTAACATCCTCCGCTGCCCTCTCGCATAGAAAATATTTGTTGCCAAGTGAAATACCTCTCTTTTGAATCCATGGAATTGTGGGCAATCGATCACGCACCGCTCGCCAAGTACAAAGGCTATAGTTAGGAGGAGAAAGCGAATTCCATATAACCTTAGTCCATCCTTTTAAGGATTCTGAATTTCTAATAGAGTCGCAAGCAAATTTGAGTGAGAATAAGTCATTGCCAGATTTGTTCCAATTAAGAGAATCTGAACTCGCCTCTAGATCTATAGGAATATCATGAACCATACCGAAAAGATGCAAAAGCGATGAATTAGTGGGATTTGAAAGCTGCCACGCACGATCAACGATCCAACCACTAAGATTCGACCACCCCACGTGCACATCCGGAATAGAGTAAAGACAAATAATTTGAAGCGGACTCCTCCCATCAATCCAAGGATCCCTCCATCGATTTATACCTCTACCATTAGCAAAGCAAAAGGTTAAATTTGGTGCCAAATCCATCCTACTCTAAAGGATACCACACCATATACTAGAAGAAAATTGAATAGGTGATGCCTCCCAAGCCCTTCATCCATCGAGACCAGACATTCTCCAAGTCCTGTAATAGCTTCCAGGCAAGCTTCATATAACAGGCCTTACTAATATCATCAATTCTTCTAATCCCCAGCCCGTCTTCAGAAAATGGTTTGCAAACTTTTGACCATTTCACATGAATCGTAGCATATCCCCATAGGAATTTACGCATTCATCGCTCAAGTAAGTTCCGAATATAGGTGGGAATACCAAACACAGCAGCCCAATAGTATAGATAGGCATACAATAATGTCTTGATAAGCTGCAGTCGAACTCCAAAAGAAAGTTTTGAAGATTTCCAAGAGGCTAATTTGATCCGAAAAGGGTCGTCTGATATTACTGTTGGACCTCAAAAGTTATCCAAATCTTCCATATTAAATAGATGGCTGATCCCATAGTCTTGCGGTAGGTCCATGATATACGCATTTTGATCAATTTATTTTAAAATTTTAAATGGACTCACACTGCGAGCCTACAATTTTTTCACGGTCCCCAAGGATACTATTCAGGTCGGATACTGATCATCATATATTCATTTATTGCAAACTCTTTATATCTTCGTCGAGAACCTGCATAAATTTTATAGTTGAAATTGTTTGTTTTGATTTGTTTGCTATTCTTATGATGTAATTCTTGCATATTTTGTGCAAATGCTTGTGTAGACTTAGAAACTTGAGTGTGTGACGACATAAGGAGGAGATCTAAAGGCTTACTAGGATTAAACCCATGGATGATTTCGAAAGGACACATGACTTTTGATGTATCCTAGAGTTGCCTATGGGCTATGGTACAACTCAAAAGGAATTGGGAATCTAAGATCACATAAAATTCATAGTATCTGATATCAAAGAAAGCAATATTTGATATCCTAAAAATTTGTGCAAAATTTGAAGTAATGGAAAACATTACAATCACATTTTTAAGCTTATTTTAAAGTAGGAGTTAATTAAAAACTCTTACCTAGATTTTGAGATCTGAAGGGGTTGGTTTATATGCCATTTTCATGCTTTAAAGCAGAAAATTGATGTTTGCAATGGCAATATATTCCTGTTTAATAAAAGCGATTTGAGGCTACTTTAGCATTGTCGGCATATCTTAAGCACAAAATATTATTGTAAAATTGCAGCTTGTAATGCAACTGTCAAGATCTAATAACAAATCATTGCGGATCTGAGCGAAATTATGGTTTGTCAACAAGAAGATGATGAATCACAGTTGGTTCATATTGTTCACATTTTACAACAGATTTTTTTTTTTATGCAAGGAGTGAAATAAGCATGAACGATGAAGACATATAGATGGGAAGACAAGAAGAAAGGAAAGAATATCTGAATAAGACAAGAGAGGTTCAACTTTTTTTGAATTCCAGTCTTCAATAATAAAATTAGCGCATTAGCCTCCTTGAAAAAACTTGAAAACTGCCTCTCTAAGCAACATCACCACTTATAAAAAAAAGATTGAAAAAGAGAAAGGAAGGGAGACAAGGTGGGGGTAGAGATACTTCATGCGAACTTTGGAGACCATGAGACCTCTTTTCCATGGGAGAAGAGATTCATTGAAATTTTCAGATCCATGGTTCAGGTGGATCCAACCTGAGCCTAATCAGATTCCTTTATTTAACTAGAAGGCCCATGTCTAACTATGCAAAAAAATTCAATTAATTAGTCAGTTGATCCGTTGGAAGTTTAAAATTTGTAAATTCTGTATACAAATTATTTGTTTAATGTATTCCAGGGATATAATTCTAAATACATCAAGATCAAAAACTAGTTTGGCACATGGTTAAGCTTTTCCTTTTTCTTTAATCTTTTTCAGGTATCACTAGCCATCTACCATATGTAGAAGACAATATATGACTACTATGACATGACCCATGTTTTTGCTTGTGAGAATTGGTAGAAGGGCAAATAAGTAGTCGTTGGACATCTGCACCAATCCTCGTGAACTGTTTTATTTTGCAAAATTGGAATTTTTCTTGAGCTTAAGAAGATGAGGCGGTGTTTGGATACAACTTCGCATATTTTAGCTTTTGTGGGCCGGGTTTTTTTTTCTCCCCGGTCGAAGCTTTTTCTTGTACAGCCTCCATGGATTTTGCCAAAAAGCTTCCAGAAAGCTGATTGAGCTTATGTGGGATGGTGATCCATCAAAAGTCCTTCCCTTGAATCATGCTTCCAACTTGGAGTTGAACTCTTTGATAACTATTAAGTACTCATCCATCCTTGAGAGATTCCTATTGAACTTGGGTGTCTGTTATCTCTTTTTGTTTGATTGCTGAATTGAGACCTGCAGACAAATCAGGATATTCTCTCTACTGCTATATGAACCACAACCTACTAGCCTTGTTCCCATCAATCTGGTGACTATTCACCCATTATCGGGATTCGGACCCTACTGGATTATTCACTCATTTCTCAAGGTTGTGTTGTAACCCTGTACTTCATTCTGTTCTCAACCTCCATTTTTAACTTCTTTTTCTGGAGAATGAAGAGTAGACTTCTTATTGATGAGTTAGACCTAACTGCAAAAAGGTTTTCCTTTTGTGTCGAGCGATTCTTATGCATATAACTCCCTATACTTTACCCTAATGACACAAAACCGCCTTTATCATCAGTAGTTGCGCATCAACTTCTGTATTGCTTCCTTAGTTATAAAATAAATTAGTCGGCTTTTAAATCTTATAAAAAATATCCTCGCCGAGCAATGCAGACTGGGTGATGCAGGCATAAGGGTAAATGAGCACTTGGCAGCAATATAGAGGGCATAGCTGGATTGTCGAGAGCAGCAAGGGTTACGGCTGTTAGTTAGGGCATTTTCAAAATTGAGTAGGTTTTTTTGAATGCTAAGTGGGTGCCCATAGAATAGAAACGGCAGTTCCGGATCGATGCTAAACACCCTGTACCCGAGGAACCATGCTTCCTAGGAGAAGGTCAAGAACCATTTTTGAATGCTACGTGGGTGCCCATATAACAAACCTCACAACCGGATTATTTGTAAATATTGAAGAGAGATCATTTGTAAATATTTGTAAATATTTTCCTCTCTTCTATTGGATAATTAGGATGGGGAATATTGAAGATAGATTGTAATAAATATTTTCTCACATTTCTTTATGATTTCTTTTATAACCAGACAGAAGTTATGGAAATGAAAGGCCTTATGATCCTACGCCAATGGACAATCGGATTTTTGTTGGTTTCCCTTATATCAAAGACTACACCAATGGGGAAAAGGGATTCCAGTGGGTTTCCCTTATATCAAAGGGATTGTTTAGGCACCCCTTTGCATACACACCCCTAACAAATATTGGTATTAGACATAATCAGGTTTCTCTCTTCAGTTACCATTGGATTCCCTCATAAAAATGGGGTTTCTTGTTAGTTTCCCCTATGTTGTTTATGCACCCCTTTTCACGTACACCCCTAACAATTGTTGATATTACACATCATCAGGTTACGATAAGGGTGGGTGAGTGTGAGTAGGGCTGGCAATTCTGGACCGGACACGAATTTAGCTGGTCTGGGTTTGGGTTAAACGATTTCAGGTCGTAAACGGATCGACACGGTAGACCCTTTTAATAAATGGATGGAGTCCGGTTTTAGGGTCTAGACACGGTAGACCCGAGAAGACTCATCTAAAATTCAACGTGTCGAATTAGATAGTGTCTACCCACAATCCGTTACTGTGTTTTTAGGGTTGTAGGCTAATATTGTAAGTATTTTTTGTTTGGGACAGTTGTAATTAAGCCAAATGTTTTGGATCTAGTCAAATGTGGGTCGAGTACGGGCTTAGGGTCCCGTCACAATTGGTCAAATGAGTCGGGTTCCGGGTCTAGGGGTTCTGAACACGACCCGTAACTAGACTCGACCCGACCCGACCCATTATCAGCCCTAAGTGTGAGTGTCCATGTGGAAGTGGTTTTGGATTTGAATGTTGTTTATGTGTGTTAGTATATGGAGGGTATGTGTTGGCGGTGTAGTTTGTGTGGGTTAGGTATGCAAGGGTGGGTGAGTGTGAGTGTCCGATGCAACCATCGTTGTCTCACTATCGATACTTATGTTAACGTTTGACATTTTTTTGTGCATTGATAGAAGATTTTTGCCATCCTTATTTATCAAGGTGTCAAATATTCCAGTACTACGTAGTTTTATTTTATTTGTGAAAGACACCATGTGAAATGTGTCCATTCCATGTCATTTTCGACGGTCGTTGGATCACCTATATGGGCTTGTCAAATTATACTGAATCATGGCTTGAGGCAATTATGGAGATAATCAGCAACTATTTCTCCCTCAACTTGTTGATGAGGCCAGAAATTCAGCTCATATCAATTCCAAAGTTGAGTATGTTTTCTATATTGTCTAGGGGTGGCAATCGATCAGGTCCGGATCAGACCGTACCCCTATCCATACCCATACATACACATTTGGGGATGGCAGTATCCATACCCGACCCATACCCATTCGGTTAGAAGAGGGTCCATTCCCAATCCTGGCCCAATCGGTTTTTGTTTAGGTTTAGGTTTCAGTAATGAATTGAGTATAATATTATTTATTTTTCTACATCATATATTCAATTATTTGTGGTGAAAAATCAAAGTATCACAATGCAAAGTTAAGAAGCTAGTTCTTTTGGTTTGGTTTATAAGTTTGTGTCGGGAAATGGGTTCGGCTAGAATTTGGGTATATGAGCATAAGTAGAGTCTTATGATGTATACACAAGTTGGAAGGACAATCGGGTTTCGGGTTTGGGTATTGAGTACTGATACTCAAAAGTTAATCGTGTAGAGTTCCTATACCCATTGCCTACCAAAACCATATTTCAGATACAAAATCTACACCCATACTCAATGCTTTGGGTCGATTTCAGACAAGGGATATCGTTCCCAATAGTGGTAATGAATCATGTTGGTTCTTTGCTTTGGGGAAGACCCAACGCTAAGGTAAGATGCAGTCTGTATATTGATGTGGGCTTTAACTGTAGGGTTCATAATGTTACTTGATGAAATAGTAGTGTAACCATTCAACAAAAAAAAAAAAAGACAAATCACATGAGGATGTGCAAGCATGGATACGTTAAAGGCTGACAGGCACGAGCGAAGACCCAACGCACAAAATTATATGTGTGTCTGATCCACCAGATTTAAAATCCATCATCATTTAATATGTGTTTTAGATGATGATGCACAAAACCAAGGACCTATTAGATTTAAAATATAGCAAATGTATCTGATCTACCAGATTTATAATATGGCGGACCCAACATATTTTTCTAATGTGTGTTTAAAATATTTTTGTTTATGTGTGTTCTGGCAAATGTATGGTATGCATTTGCCAAATCTGATGTGTCCATGATACTTTTACCCAATATGTCAAATGTATATTTGTCATAAATACAAAATTATGGTAGATCCATCATTTAATGTGTGTTTTGGATCAGATCCGCACATGCCATATTTGATATATCAAGTATTAATGTATTTATATATTTGGCTATTTGCGAAGAAACAAAAATAACAAAGCGTACCCATCCTTTTTTGTCTAATTAGTTTGCGTTTTTGTCTAGTCCGCTTGTTTCATTTTATCTAGTCAACATGTAGACCGTCGTGTCATGTTATATAGACTAGTGCATACCCGTGCCTGTCGGCATTGCAGCGGGCCGCCTTCGGCGGCAACACAGCTGTCGGCAAAAAAGCGGACCGCCTTCGACGGCAGGACACACCCTGGGCATCACCACCCACACCGTCGTATTCGGCGACAATGCAGCTGACCATCTTCGGCAACAAAAAACTTTCGACGGCAATACTGGCCCAACCCATTGGTTTTTAAAAGGGTATTAAATAGGTCGGATACAAAAACCAGACCCGACCCATTTACTAAACGGGTCCGTCGTGTCGATCCGTTTACGACCCGATTTCGTTTGATCCGGACCTGCTAATTTCGAGTCGGGTCGTGTGTCGGGTTAGCCGTTTCGGGTCCAAAATTGCATGCTCGTGCCTGTCTACACTGCAGCAGGCCGCCTTCGATGGCAACACACCTGTCAGCCGCTAAAGGAAGCTCTGAAGTAAATAGCCAAAATCAAATGACACACCATTGTGCAGTAATTATCCATCACCCATTAAAGGGAATGAAAAACAAATGCTATACAAACTAAGAAATGGTTAAACGTGAAAATTAGTCAAGCACATTAACTAATCCCTAGAAAATTCTAGACAGAACCTTAGACTCAGAGACATAAGACAGTTTACTGTAAGATCAAATAGATATAGAACTGATGTTGCAAAGAAAATGGAAGAGAAATATAATAGTTCACTTAAATAATTCGGCAATATGGAAAAACCTCATCAGATGACATAAAAGGAAGTCCAAGATCTGAAAGAGGATGTGCAGCAATGCAATCAAACCAGTCCCTTCCTTTGCATTGTTTGAGACCCTGTACAACCGCTGATTGTGTAATAAAATTGGTAATGTAAGGCTTCTCCACTTTAATCACTGGGACATTTCTCAATCTATATTTTGAAAGCAGCAGCAATACAGTTAGCATGGAACTATGCTGCACAACAGGGATGAAAGGTGCCCAACGGTATGACTCAAAAATTGATTTTACCTGAAAGAAGAGGTTAATAAGAATCACAGAAAAATGAAAACTCAAGTCAAATATATTGTGGTAGTCCACAGAGCTAATCTAGGTAAAATCATGATGGTAATCTCAACAGCAAGACCCTCTACAGATAATGATCATGTATAGTTAAAGCACCATTCAGCATTAAAAAAACTCACCTAATTACAGCACATATACCATCATATAGTGCACGGTGTATAGCTAGTAAAGCATAGCCTAGCTAAGGTATTAAGAAAATTTCATGGGTTGCAGTTTAGCTTTCTCCACAAAGGACATGGACAATCCTTACAATGCTTGCATGTAAAAAAGAGATAATTTTGAAGTCGTTAAATTGACATTAAGCCACAACAGTGTAATACCTACTGAAACTAATAGATGACATCCAGCTCAAAGAACATAACAAATTAAAGGATTTATAACTCCAGAAACAGAGATCGGGTCTACCCATTAGCAATTACAAATTACGAAACAAAATATGACCACAACGATATATGAACCCAATAACTGCACACCAACTTTATTTAAACATTTGAGATCAAAGCTATTATCTCTAAGCGACATCGTGTGCTAAATCATCGACTATGGCCTTATCCATCGGGCAAAGCCAACCCTTCGAAGGAGATGAGTCCTCGTCCTTGACGCAATACCTGTTGAAAACAATAATTTGTGTGAAACACAGGCAGTAGTGGGCGGTGTAGTCACATAGGCAGCAGGTTATGAGATTTCCTTACGTGTGGACGGTGTAGTCACACAGGCAGCAGGTCCTGAGGCATTCCACTCGTCTAGTATCGTGGCAGATGAAGCACTCCTGAAATATAACAATGCATGGAGTTAGAAATTATCGAACGTACTTTCACGAAGAATAATATTAAAAATAAAGTGTGTGCATCGATTCCTACCTTTGATTTACAACAGAACCTCTGGGTAGACAATATTTGTCATGGTGTTTGGACTTTCTTTCAGGAGTAGAACGCTGACAGATTCAAAATTCGTGCACCGGGAGAGTGCCACGTACAGTTGTCCATGAGTGAATACCACGGTACGTAGATCAACATCGACGACTGACACGGATTGTCCCTGAGACTTGTTGATTGTCATAGCGTACGCTAGTCGGACTGAAAACTGGCGTCTTGTCATGTTGATTGGGATCTCTGAATTTGACGGGGTCAAGGATATCCTTGGGATGAAAACCAGGTTGCCAGCTTTATCGCCGATTAGAATCCTTACTTCGATGATCCACATCGCGCATCTGGACACCATGAGTCGTGTGCCATTGCAAAGACCATCTTTCGGAGCGATATTTCTGAGAAGTATGACCGGACTCCCTACCTTGAGCTCCAACTTGAACGGTGGTAATCCTGAGGGGTTTAGTGAGTTCAAGAACTCAAGGGGGTATCGGGATGTAATATTCCGATTGTTTTCGTCTTCTGCAATCGAGTCTGCTGCGAAGTAGCACTTGGACTCCCCCGGAAACTGGTCTAACGTTGCACGATTGATCACGTCAACGTCGTCGTTTCTTGCGGACAGTATAATCCGCTCCGTCAAGTATCGTGGCATAACGACCTCGATCACGTCCAGGTTTGGGTACACCATGGTGATTAGATCATGCAGTGTGGGGCACCTGCGCATCTCTGATGGTATTTCCAATTCCTCTTGCGGGTTTGTGCCGACCTGGAATATATGAGGGATATCGTAAGACATGCATACAAATTTTGAGAATGCGTATGAATAATATAGAACAATAATCAAAATTGATTATTGGAATTGAATCTAATCAATACCTGTTGCAAGAACTCTGCAAAAGCAATATTTTGATTGTTCCCTAAACAGTCGCATATTGATTGTAAGAGTTAGCACTTGTACATACTTCCATATTGATGATCGGCGGAGAGTAGCGGCAATGATCTGCTCGCGTGTACCCTTCGGTATCACCGGCAATATCTGGCGAAAGTCACCGCCAAGTACGACAGTGATGCCTCCGAATGGCCTGTCAACCTCACGTACGTCACGCAGCGTCCGATCGACGATTTCAATGTAAAACTTGTGTTGCATCGGCACTTCATCCCATATGATTAGCTTAGCCTGTTGTAGGAGCTCTGCCTGGATCGACTGCTTGCTGAACCCGCATACCGAATTATCCATGACATCGAGCGGTATGCTGAACGTGGAATGCGCAGTCCGCCCGCCTAGTAGAAGAAGCGACGCAATCCCAGACGATGCGACGGTGACCACAATATAACCAAGACTTCGACACATTATTGCCAAGGTATTGTATAAGAAAGTCTTCCCAGTCCCTGCTCCGCCGTTTAGGAAGAACGTTGTGCCTATGTTATCTGTGACCGATGAAACTACTCGCTCAAAAGCACTACGTTGGCAGGCATTCAGCTTTTCGATATTCACCTGGGGATCAGACCATTCAGCCTCGTGCTGCAGTTGCCGGTGCTCGATGATTAGTCTATTACCGGGCACTCTGCACCAGTTTGATGTAGGAATTGGCATTTGGTGGAAGTCGACCAGACTTTTACCTGACTCAGTAAGCAACTGATTAAGGAGATAGAGTCCGTAGTCCTCGACCTGATGGTCATTTGGCTCCGTGATCATAAAGGAGGTGCGTATCCTGTGGGGCAGGTCGTCACAGATGTTTTCGTGGAATCGCCTCCATAGGGTATGTGGTTCGATCGGTGAGCACTGTAGAAGAATGACGGCAAACAGCCGCCTCAATTGGTGTCCAGTATTCATTACTGATGCCTCTTCAAGACACTGGACCCACTCTTCATCATCCTCTAGCAATCCTCTCGCGACGCATGCAGCCTTGAATGTGCTGTACAATACATTGTCAACAGTGTGCAAGCTTTCAAAAGACGTTGGGCCTCGAACGACGATTAGTAAAAGTCGCATATAAAACCTCTCGCCGAAGCTAGGACTTGCAAAGAACATTCTGCCAATTGCAAAGCCAGATTTTCATTGGGTCCATTTCTTTTGCGACTTATTCCACACGAAATATTGCGGGAATTCCTGATATGTCAGGTTGCGAGCGTATTGGTTTACCGCACAGCAGTCAAAGAAAGCAGTCAAAGTAGACTTCTGGGTACTGGCATCATGAAGAATTTGTTCCATTTCCAAGTTCGGATTGAACAGAACTCGGTGCTCACCCGGTAGATGAATAGCGAGTCGCTCGACTTTTGGTATTTCCTCGTGCATCGAGTGTTGGAACAACCGCCATGCTGCCTCTGTTGGACCGATGTACCTGGCATCAAGGTAATCATTTATCTCGTCCACCCCTCCTACAACAATCGTAGTCCGATCGTGCCCCTTGTAGATGTATTTATGTATGTACTTAACGCATCGCAACCTGGCACAGACCTCGACGTTTATATGACAATTGAACTTTCTTGTTAGGTACGGATTATACGGCACTACATCTCGATTATCAATTAGATGGTCATCTCGCGTACGGAAGCTATCAGTGTCGCGTCTACGATAGATGGGATACCCGTCCTGATCCATTGCGGTTGCATCACAGAAGTCTCGTGGATATCGTTTTGTGCATCGTCCGCTCTCCATGCAGGGTGTTGTCTTGTTCCTGGCACCGCAAGGCCCATGTATCATGCATGTGGTGACTGTTTGGTACAAATCTGGATCGTCACGGCTCGGGAGCTCTGCTCGTACCACATTCTCCACATCCGTAGAGTTTCGAATCTTATCCTGGGAACGTAGAAATATCAACGCGTGCATATGTGGTAGTCCCCGCTTCTGGAACTCAATAGTATAGACATGACCAACTTCCTTGCCGAAAACCTCGTTAACCTTTATCTCCTTCATAAGTGCTTTTCTCTTCAACTCAAAAACTCGACCAACTAAATCCGGATGATCTATCGACTTCTGACCACCAATCAATTCTTTGTGTAATCTCGTCCCATTTTGGATTAGCAGTCATAGTTAGGAATATATCCGGATGATGGTTGTACCGCGTGATTGCCATAGAGTCTTGAAATATCTCAAACATATGGCGTGGACTTCCGATATGCGTGGATGGTAGCAGAATCCTTTTTCCGACTTGATTGGGGTCAAGGCCTTGTGCGGCAATATCAGTCAAGCCTTGATACAACTCTGCACGAAGCTTTGTTTGGTTGGCTCTGCACCAGTTCATCTTATTCTGCTCCGTCGCTGCCCAAGCATCGATGATAAACTCTTGGAACAACTTAGATGCTCGGAGGATCGTTGAGTATTCTTGAGGTCGTTGGAACAGGCGGTAGCAATAGTAGTCCATCTGCGTAAGTCTTGTATTTGTTGGCTCATTTCTAACTGTGTCCCATTTCTTCATACCTTCGTGCCACCCTAGCTCACCGTATGGAAAAAGAAGCACGTAGTGGAGTGGCAGATACGCTGGATGACACTCGCTGATGGTCATTAATGATTGTTCACTACGCAAGTAGAGTTTAATGTCTCGAACTTTTGAGTATTATGTACCGTCTCCTGGCAGGACCACCGCAATCTCATCAGAACTGGGCAAGTTGTAGCGTCGTCGGTCGTTGGTTTTGGAATAATGCAGGTAGGCATGAACATCCGACCTTTCATTATCTAATGAACTTAATAATTCGTGTGCTCTTTTGAACTTAGCGATGAATGGATTGCACTCAATAAGAGTGTCTTGTATAATCTGCAAGATGTAATGATCGAGTTTCTCATTCTTTTTTTCTAGAAATTGTAATGCATGTTTTGGATCGTAGATATACAACTGTGCATACGAAGGTGTTTGATCTGGTCTCGACAATAATGCACCTGTTTGGTGTCAAAGTTCGCCATGTATCGTGAATGGTCTAGGTCCTCGACCATTAATAACACGTGAATCTCTCTGCACTCCGAGGCTTGTGAATGCGTTAGCATTATTGTACTCGCGAGCATGGAGCCGGAATGATCTGCAACGATTATCATCACCGTCGAACAAATCCTTAATCGGCCGGGGTGGCTCTCTAAGCATTGGTAGTCTGATCTTCCCTTCAAGACAGCACGTACCGAATCTTGGTGACCTCACAGAGGATTTAGCTAATCGCTCCTCAATAAAATGCAAAGCCGAACATGTAGGGCACACGACATCCATCCGACCAAGAAAATGACGATCTAGTTGTTCTCGATGTAATATAGGTTCATTCAAGTCCTCATCCTCATCAGATGCATCTAGTTCTCTATTTCTGTATACCAAATAACATATTCCTAAGTTCAAGTTTACAATACAGGTTTTGTTATATCTTACAAATGATAATGACAATAATAAATGATAAGTTTATGTTAAAAATATGCAACTTACGTGTTGGGCACCAGCTGAAGTTCTGGATTTTCAACCAATGGTGGCTCGGGATTTACAACCGGGTGTTGTTCCAGATTTTCAACCAGTGGTGGCTCGGGATTTAGAACCAGATGTTGTTCCAGATTTTCAACTGATAATATCGCTACGGCATTTGCCTTGCATCTTCCCTCCCTTTCTCTTTCGATGTTAGCAAGTTGATTAACTGAACGTGAATGACATGTAGGGTTATCTGATATCTCTAGATTTCCACCAGGACATTCTAAATTATCAAATGGTACTATTATCACGCCATTCCTTTTTGCTCTTTCCTCCTTTTCCCTTTGCCTCCTAGCAAGTTGACCCGCAGAACGTGACAAAAACATTGTCTCAGGATCCTTTCTTGATTTCTTCTGTCGCCCTTGATTTTCAGCCGAAAATTCTAAATTGTGAAATGGTACTATCGCCACGGCCTTTCCCTTGGCTCTTTCCTCCTTTTTCCTTTGCCTTCTAGCAAGCTGCCCCGTTGAATGTGATTGGAACATTGTCTTCGGATCCTTTCTTGTTTTATTCTGTTGCTCTATTTGCAATGTTGAAATCTCTAAAAACTCACGTTCCGTTTGAAGATATGAAGCCTATTGCAGTTATTAATAGATTCATTATATATCATATTTTAGAAAATATATCACTTAAATTTTAGTTTTTTAATAAAAGGTATCTAAAGGTATTATATAAAACTGTATTCCTATTTTACCAGTATTGTATACTAAGTGACCCAATAAACGATTTAAACTTGATATGAAAGCTTATACTAAGTAACTCAATAAATTTGATTTAAACTTGATTAAGAATACAAATATAATTTTTATATATATATATATATCAAAAAGGACTAACACCGTACCTTTGAAGCGACATTACTCGGGGTAACCGCGTGGAAGGCTACGTCGGTCTGATTTAATAGGTCTGGAAGTGTTATGTCCTTATGTTCAGTTTGATCATTGGCCACCACCTCTTGGTCACACCCAACTGCTAGTGTCTCTGGAGGGATCGCAAGAACGTATTCCGGTGTACTTGGGGGTGAGGGCATGAGATCCATAGTTTGTGCTTTTTTTTGTGCTTTTTTTTTTTGAAATATGGAAAGAAAAATATAAATGTTTCTTCAATAAAGAAAATGGTAGTCCAATAAAATGATACACAAGACTTATAAATTAAGCCACATCTGTATATTTAATTATACGCTTGACGATAAACATTTATACTAAAACAAAGTGATAATTTATTTTTCCTTCATTACAAAGCTCCATTTATACTAAAACACCCAAATGCAGACGACGAATTAGTACAATTTCATTTTTCACGAGGTCGGCGAAGATAACGATGGTCTGCTTTTGTTCATTTTTTCGTATCTCCGTGTAAATTTTTTGTAACCCATCCTCAGGAATCGAGTCAAACGTCCGCAGGTATATGAGTCTTCTTTTTTTCATTGAAGTATCGAACGTCATGGGATGAAGCATGGCATCTACGGTATACCATCTGTTCTCGAAAGCCATGAATGCATGCATGCCCATACGCCCTCTGTAGTACAACATAATATATTGATTTTCCTGTTAAAAATATTATTGAATTGTTATGATGGATGCAATTTCCTAGGAGTGATCAGCAAGAAACAAAGAAATAGGGGGAGAAAACTAAGAAGAAAGGCAGAATCAACACTTGGAGCTCGTAGTATTCATAAACATTGAATCATTCACTATAGCACTTTAGGCCCTTAAATACCTACTATAAATGATCAATCCTGATATAGCATTCATATATTTTTGGGTAACATGCATTATTATTTTTCAGAATTAGATTTTAGATTTGTTTCTTCTATTCATCATGGAGTAGTGTATGTCATGGATATAGAGTATAGACTACCTGAGACATCTTCTTGCCATGGGCATAGTTAATTTGCAATATCTTTCTCTAGACATAAGTGATATTTATCCTTCAAATGTCAACAATGGGAGCCTGACTTAAATATGTAGAGATACTACATTATGGAGGG
The DNA here is from genome assembly GCA_947650365.1 of Chamaelirium japonicum. Lineage (NCBI taxonomy): Eukaryota > Viridiplantae > Streptophyta > Magnoliopsida > Liliales > Melanthiaceae > Chamaelirium > Chamaelirium japonicum. The sequence goes on along the minus strand of OX393556.1, from coordinate 47,632,196 downwards.
AATGTGCAAAGACATTGCAGCATTTCGGGCAAAAAATCAGCATTTCGGGCAAAAAATCAGCAAACCAAATGGTTTAAGATGCTATTTCTGGATTTCGGGCAAAAATCAGCATTTCGGACAAAAATCAGCATTTCGGTCAAAAATTAGCAAAATCAGTATTTCGGGCAAAAATCAGCATTTCGGCAAAATCATTATCAAGCAGCTGCCAGTGCAAGTCTAGCTAGAATCTAGTTAATAGATCACTTAGAGCATCTCCAACCCTTACTCAAATATCTACTCAAAATTGAGTAAAATTTTGAGTAAAAACACAATCCGATACAGAGCTCTCCAGCCCTTGCTCATATTTGAGTAAAAACTCAATTTGTTATGAGTTTGAGCAAGGGCTGGAGCTGGTTTTGGAGCCTTTACTCAGATTTGAGTAAAAACAAAGCCATTGGAAGTACCTTTTGGAGCTTTTGCTCATGAAGTTTTTACTCAAATCTGAGTAAAGCTCCAAAATCAGCTCCAGCCCATACTCAAACTCATACCAAATTGAGTTTTTACTCAAATTTCAGCAAGGGCTGGAGTGCTCTGTATCAGATTGAGTTGTTACTCAAATGTTTACTCAATCTGAGTAAAAATTTGAGCAAGGTCTGGAGATGCTCTTATACACACAAAAGTATATCCTACCACAAGAGGAATAATATGAAACCATATGAAACTCAAAATGCCTCCTTCTTGGTTGTACAGCACAAACCAAAAAAAATAAGGGGGCAAAAGCAAAACAAAGAAAGAAAGACAAAGATAAAAAGAAAAAAGGAATGATCCATTTTTTGGATCAATTTTTCATCACAAAGTTTTACAATCAAATTACAATCCCACAAAACTGATTTTACGGAAAGGATTTGAAGGCTCACCTTTAAAGTCAGCATTTCGATCAAAAATCAGCATTTCCAAAAATCAGTATTTTTAAAAGCCTTCATCAATGGGTTACCTTTAAACTACTACTATAACAGTAAAATCAGTGCTGCAGTGCTGCTATAATTTTTGGGTTACAATTCCAAAAATCAGCATTTCCAAAAATCAACCAAAATTCAACAGCAAAGTGTCCTGCTATAACAGTAAAATTAAGTGCCCAAACCAATGTTACAATGTCATTTTCATCAAACTGAAAGAAATTTGATGTTGATCTTAGGAAAAAAGAAGTTAATATTGATTTGAGATAGAACTATGCGACTGAATTTTCATGAACAAATCACAATTATGACGAAATCTGGATGATCTTGGTGAGGCTAGTAGGCTAGCACTAGACTTTTTATGCCAAACAGGTGAAAGAACATGAGCTGCCCCTGTTATAGATGAGCATCTCATCAAATATGAGCCATTTATTTGAAGTTTATGAGTTGACCTTATGTACTTGTGGACTCATATGGCTATGCCAATGCATGTAGTGTTGAGTTATTATTAGTTCCTCATCATCACTGATCACTTAGTTTTTGCTTTGAAGGGAACACCCTATAAGAAATTTACTTGGATTTCTATATATCTGAAACATACGACGCAAATATTAGATCAATAATGATAAGCGGAAGAAGATTATACCTCCGACCATAACACATCGGGGATGATGATATGAAGGTTTGCTTGATGCCCAATATGAGTATCTCCGCCGAACACAGATGAAAACGTAGCCTTATCCTTTATTGCGTGAGAGAATATGTTTCACATTATCAGGAGACTAAATTTTCCTTTCCGTGTGGAAGGGATCTGTGGGATTTTTTATCGTTTCCCATAACCCAAGTGGGCTCTGACAATGAGTGTGGTGTCCATAGTTCATTTTCCCATGGATGATGTGGCAATCAAGAAAAAAATTTGTTATGAGTTTGAGCTAGGGCTAGAGCTGGTTTTGAAGCCTTTACTCAGATTTGAGTAAAAACAAAGCCGTTGGAAGTACCTTTTGGAGCTTTTGCTCATGAAGTATTTACTTAAATCTGAGTAAAGCTCCAAAATCAGCTCCAGCCCATACTCAAACTCATACCAAATTATGCTTCTACAGATAACATAGCTCCAAAATTATGGAGCTTCTACAACAAAGACCGTGAATTATGGTGCAAAAACATATTCAACTGAAACATAATCATTATCAAGCAGCTGCCAGTGCAAGATTTTTTTTGCAAAATCAGAAAACAAAAAAACGGCAGGACATATCATTGCTTGGATTTTTCAGCAACAAACAGAAACAATCTACCCCTATGATCTGAAGTGATGTGAAAGTGAAAATCGTCGCAAGAAGTACAATGCAAAAATTTCTTGACAAAAAAAAATCCGTGAATTATGGTGCAAAAACCTATTCAACTGAAATATAATCATTATCAAGCAGCTGCCAGTGCAAGATTTTTTTTGCAAAATCAGAAAACAAAAAAACGGCAGGACATATCATTGCTTGGATTTTTCAGCAACAGACATTGCTTTGATTTTTCAGCAACAAACAGAAACAATCTACCCTTATGATCTGAAGTGATGTGAAAGTGAAAATCCTCGCAAGAAGTACAATGCAAAAATTTCTCGACAAAAAAAAATCCCAGAGAGAATTAATTCTTTATGGGGTTTTAAAATGTAAATGGAGATCATATGGTACTTCTTGACCAAGCTAAGATTTTACCTTTTTCATCAGAAGATGTAAGGAAGGTGCCTTAATCTATCAAATAATATGAAATAAGATGCAAAATGAGCGATTCACAAAAATTACAATGCTCCATAATTTGAAACCAATGAGCAACTAAAATGCTTCTACAGATAACACCATAATGATTATGCTTCTACAGATAACAACGTAGTGCTTTTGAGCGGGTAGTTTCATCGGTCACAGATAACATAGCTCCAAAATTATGCTTTCAAAATATAGATTGAGAAATGTCCCAGTGATTAATGTTGATTGAAAAGAAAAAAAATTTGCTGATTTTTTTTTCTTACTAAGATAGAGAGAGTGTTAGAGTGCGAGTTCATACCTGGCGGACCTAGAGCTTGCGTGCGGCTAGGTGGGGAGGGGTTGATGCCTTCTGCACGATCCCGCCTTCCTTCTGCACGATCCTGCCTTCTGCACAATGCCTCTTGAAGGGTTTGGGGTGCGTGCAAGGGCTGGGGATAATGAATATTTTCCATACCAGGATCATGCCGTATTTGGGAGGATTTGAACGCGGGCTGCTCGATTTGGAAAGTAGGGTAGAGGCGGCAAGGATTTTTGGCACGGGGGATTGCAAGGGAGGCGGGGCCAGGATTTTAGGCGCGACAAAGGGGCTTGGGATTTGGGGTATCGCAGGGAAGGGGGGAAGGCGGGATCGCATGATCGCATGGGAGGGGGTAAAGGGGGATCACAGGGAAGGGGGAAGGCGGGATCAGAAAGGAGGGAGCAAGGGGGGATTTGGGCGGATCGCAGGGGGCACGGGATTTGGGGGGATCGCAAGGGTGGCGGCCTTGATTTTAGGTGATGAGAGGGGTGGGAGAGAGAGGGGAATGAGAGAGAGCAGGTGAGGGGGGAATGAGAGATGATCGGCGGGATTTAAGGCCGGCAAAGAGGGTATGAAGGAGGCCGGAAAAGAGGGTGTGAAGGGCGGGTCGAGGGGGAGGGGGGCGATTATCTCGGCAAGGGCGGCAGCTCGAGGGGTAGGGTGGCGATCATCTCGGCGGGAGGGGGGCGATCACGTCGGCTGGAGGTGAAGGGCGGCGGCTCGAGGGGGCCTTGAGGGAGGGGGGTCTGAAAGGAGTGCTGGATTCGGAACAGAGAATCACAGCCGCCCGTTTTTAATGTTAAGGGGATTAATGGGATTCCCTTTACCTGCCGTTTGGGATCGGCGAAATCACAGCCGTCCGTGTTTAAATTACTAATGGGATTCCCTTTACCTGGCGTTTGGGACCGGCGAAATCACAGCCGTCCGTTTTTAAATTAATGGGGATGAATGCGATGCATGACTTCTGTTTGGGTGCAACGGACGACTGTTGGTTGGTCTATTGGTCTAGTCAGCATGGGGTATATTCTCTTAGATGAATTATGCGGTCTATATTGGTCTAGTCAGCAAATTTTTTTGTCTAGTCAGCTTTTGGTGCCATTTTGTCTAGTCAGCACGAAAGCGCCGTGCCATGTTATATAGATGTCAAACTGTATTATCTACACAAGTTAGAGAGACAATCGGGTTTCGAGTTTAGAGTTTCAGATATGTGTATTGAGATACCCATATCCATACCTGAAAGTTACTCTGGTAGAGTTCATATACCCATACCTTTCCCAAGCCTAGTAAAAAGTACTAAGGTACGTATCCATATCCGAAAGTTAATAGGGTAGAGTTCTTATACCCTTACCCTACTAGGTAGAGTTCTTATACCCATACCCTACCCAAACCTTGTACAACCCATACACATACCTGAAAGTACATTTGTACCTATAATCGTACCCGATGTTTCGGGTCGGGTCACAAGTTAGTGGGATAATTGGGTTTCGGGTATAGATATTGGAGTATCCATACCCATACCCGAGAGTTAATCGGGTAGAGTTCCTATGTCCATACCCTACACAAACATTTCCCTTGATGTTGTTTTAAAACATATTATTGATAAGAGTAAAATGGGAAACAAAGTGTAGGAGGTAAGTTAGGAAGAATGGGTTAGTGGGTCAATGGGATTGACATTCCCATTATAGCCCTTGTTTTTATAATGGATAAATAAGTTTCAATTGATTAGTTACAAAGAAGAGAAGGGCGAAATGGGAAATAAAAGTAGGACGTAAGGAATAATGGGTGTTGGGTTAGTGAGATTGCTATTCTCATAATAGCCCTTGGATGATTGTCTGCGTTTATGCACGTCTGAGTCACACACCCCACCTTTGTCACCGAGTTTAGTCTATTGTTTAGCCATTCTCAAGCTCATGGTATTGGGTATAGTAATTATGTCAAAGCTTTCCTCTGGTTTTTGTTTTGGCACATCTGGAAAGCCAGGAGTAGAGCTCTTTTTGATATGACGAATTAAGCAGTGCTACGTACTTTTGCATTGGCTAAAACAGTTTTTTGATGTTTTTTCTTCTGCTAACTTACTCTCCGCAGACTTGGGTCATCTTCTGACTCCACATTCGATGGATGTTGTTCCAATTCGGTGGATTCCACCAGAAGTTCAGGAATACAAAATTAATTTTGATGGCTTGGTGGACCATATGACCATGTTAGTGAGTGCAAGATTTGTCATTCAAGATCATAATGGGGTTCTTTTGACTGCTAGTTCAGTTTCTCTGATGACGTCTTCTATGCCGGTGACGGGAACAAGGGTTTTATGGGAAGACCTCCTTGTGGCTTCTACTTTATTTCCTGGACATGCGATTTGGATTGAAGGTGACTCACAATGTGTTCTCTACCAACTGTCTATGGAATCCTTATCGTCCTTGCTCATTGCTGACTGCAAGCATCTCCTCTAGGTCTTTCCAAGTGTCTGGATCTCGCATATATACCGAGAAGGAAAATTTGTGGTTGATTGGTTCGCAGGGTTTGCTTGTGCTTTCAGATCCTCTCGGTTTTGACAATCCGATTTTCCCCCTGAAGTGGTGTGGCGGGCTTAGTGTGATTGCGGTCCTTGTTATACTCGTTGGGTGTCTGATCATTGATGTAATCCTTTGACATTATAGTGCAAACTGGTTACCAAAAAAATAAATAATAATAGCTCTTGATGTTTTAAATGGATAAATAAAACTCAATTGATTAGTGGCAAAAAGGTAATTTTTTTATGGTATTTGTGATTTTTTTTATGGCATTTGTGATTAGTGCCATGAAAGTATATTTGTACCTATAACAGTACCCGATGTTTCGGGTCGGGGTCAGGTCACAATTAAGAGGGGCAATTGGGTTTTGGGTATGGGTATTGGGGTATCCATACCCCTACTCTAAAATTAATCGGGTAAAGTTCCTATATCCATAGCCGAGGGCTGTTACGTTGAGCTGTGAGCTGCGGTAGGAGAAAATGAGCTGTGCGTATTTTGACCCCCCTAGAAGTTTTGGAATTTGATAAAATTTGGTGAGGGTGTTGTCTAGGGTAAGATGATCATCCTCACCAATTTTCATCAAATTCCAAAACTTCTAGGGGGGTCAAATGGTCGAAGCAAAATCTGCAGATTTTAACGGTGACTGCGGACGGCAAATTTTGCTTCGACCATTTGACCTCCCTAGAATTTTTGAAATTTGATGAAAATTGGTGAGGATGATCATCTAACCCTAGACAACACCCTCACCAAATTTTATCAAATTCCAAAACTTCTAGGGGGGTGAAAATACGCGCAGCTCACTTTCTAAAACCGCAGCTCACAGCTCACTGTAACATTCCTCATCCATAGCCTACCCAAACATTTCCCATAAGGGTAAAATGGGGAACAATTATGAACACTCGGGTCCAACTCCGCCCAACCAAAGCGTGTGGGCATAATTTTGCTGAGATTCGTGCACAGTGGGTAGAATTTTACCATCAAAGCGTGAGGGCATAGGATTTCTCTCTTGAAAACACAAGAACTGCTTAACCATTTATCAAAAATTTAGGAGTAATACTATTTAAACCAACTAGAGAGACAATACGCTGACACTCCACATGAAGAGAAGTGGCATCTCCTGATTGGCGGAACTATGAGCCATGGGATGAGGCCTAGGGGGAGGCTACCACCACCGTCTGTCGTCAGCCGTCGGCCACCACCTACCGCATCGATCTCAACAAGAAAACACAAAATGGCGAAGGATTCCAAGTTGGCAATGGAGGAAGGACTCCTTCAATGATCTCTATTGTTTTCACATTTGGGTAAAAAACGAATGCACCATGCTACATGCGTCAACTTTTAAGGAGAAACCGTTTTTGTACTCTATTGCACAACAGACAGCAGAAAAGTGATGAAAGGAGAGAAAGGCTGCGGATGAAACCCGATATTGCAGAACGCAACAAAGATGATGATGTAACGCAACAACTAACGTGCAGTTGTAACGTGCGGGTCAACACTGCCGGACCATGGTTGTTTGGTTTCGTGTAGTTCAAATCCATGTGGTTGAAACTACCGCACGATTAAATTTCTATAGAAAAACCGATTGTTCAAAAACGTTATGTGTTCCAACTACATGTGTATCAACTCCGCTGCATGGTGGTGGCCGCCGTAGATGACAACGGTTGGTGGTGGTGGGTGGTGGTTGGCAGGCAACGCTTGTAGTCGCCGATGGAAAAGGAAAGAGGTAGTTTGACACTAGTCAAATTGAGGTCTTACCAAACGACGGTGCACCTCAAACAATTACGAACACTCGGGTCCAACTCCCATGCATGATCTTCGTTGTAATTTTGACTCCTGTATGTTTGAGTCCCCTGGTTGTCTTTCCTCTCTTTTTGAAAAGATTCTTTGTAAGGATTATGAAGATCATTAATGGCATTTGCTGCCACCTGATCCGTTACTCTCCCCTCTCTATCTGGACCTGCTGGCTCTGTGCAATATGTTGGGATCGGTATCCAGCGTCTGAATAGAGATTTGTGGAGATTAGTTGATAGGTTGGTCTTTTAATTGCAAAAAAAAAAAAAACCTCCGCCCAACTAAACATGCTATTAGCCCGATATTAATTTTGCTGAGATTCGTACAGAGTGGACAAATTTTTACATGGCATAGCATTTCTCCCATGAAAGGAGTAATGCTATTTGACCAAATATGAGAGATAATATGAGGAGCAATATGCTGACACTCCAGGTGAAGAGATGTGCATCTCTTGATCGGCGGAACTATTGGGCCATGGGATGAACCCTAGAGGGATATGCCACCACCATCGGCCGCCACCCCACCGCCCACTGCCCCGTCGGCCATCACCTGCTGCCCCGCTAGCCACCGCCTCTGCCACCGGCACGGTGGCTGGCAGGGCGGCAGTTGGTCGGTGGTGGGCGACGGCTGATGGTGGTGGCATCCCCCTAGGTTCCATGCCATGACCCAGAGTCCCGCCAATCAGGCCATGCCACCTTTCCTCTCCATGTGGACTATCAGCAGATTGTCCCTCCGGTTTGTTCATACATGATTACTCAAAATTTAGCTACAACCAAAAGATGCCGGCCTATGATCAGGATCACCAACAATGAAAGACAGAACAACAAATTAGGTATAGGTCCTTAACTATTTTGCAATATTTACTGGAGGACACCATAGTTTGCTATATTAGTCAAGGTCCCTACGAGTATACATTTGTACTGTATATTCGTGTTCAAAAAGAGTATACATTCATTTCAGAAAGAATATATATTTGTCAAGAGGGACTTGAGTTATATTTCAAAGTTAATCTGTCCTGCAACTAAAAATCATCTCTCCAAAACGACTTATGTCAAACTTCCCCAAAATAGAATCCAAAGGTGTCAAGACAAAAATGGGGTCCACAGCCGTGCAGACAACGAACTCAAATCCTCTTCTGCATTTCTTTGCCCCATCGTCTGTCCTCGAAGTCACAGTCGTCTGTTGCATTCAGACCCGATCGATGCATCGCACTCAGCCCCAACCGACAGACAAAGGGATGATAGTGATCAGGAACAACCGGGAGCATATGTCGGGGGGCCAATCTTATCTGTTTCTTTGCCTACCGGTTGGGGCTGACTGCAATGCACGGGTAGGGTATGGGTGCAACGGATGACTGTGACTTGGGGGGCAAACGATGAGGCAGAAGATTTGAGTTTGCAGACAACATACCTATATATAGTTCATCGTTGCATCCGGCCCTCAGAGAGAGAGAGAGATGGCTTCCACCATTAAAGTGAACCCCTGTCTCTTGATGGCTGTGTTGGTAGGAGCAGGGGGATTAATGGTGGCGTGTGCTTATGAGGAGCCTTTCAACCTCTGCAGCCCTCTCCATTACGGGAGCGATGGCAAGCCGTGGGGGCAGTGGATCCAGACCGTCCTCCAGGATTTGCTCACCACAACCCCGACCTACAATGGCCGGGACTACAGGGATTCCGACAACAGCGGCTCCCCCAGTGTGTACGGCCACGCCACCTGCTCCACCGGCGGCAGCGCGGACGACTGCTCCTCCTGCCTCAGGACGGCCATAGCTTGGATCCAGAGCAGCTGCTCCTCGAGCTACGGGGCGACTGCTAATTACCCGAACTGCATGCTTGAGTACGAGACCTACCCAATCTAAGGAGCGAGACCATATATATCTGTTCTTGTACTGCCGGTGTTGTTGCAAAGGTGGCCTTTGAACTGTTCCTGTTTTGGGATTTCAATCACCTCAGAGCAGATTAGTACTCTTTGCAACAGTAAAATCAATACTGTAGTAATCTTTTAAAGAAATCCAGCGGTAAAAAAATTGTTACAGTGAAATCACTATAGCTGAAAGTAACAGTCTGCAAAGATTGTTACTCTTCTACTATAGTGAAATTATTGTAGCAAAAATCTCGCTCTTAAAACTTTCATTATAGCGAAATAGTTGTAGCAAAGAGTGATGATCTGCAAATTAAGTATTGTAGCTAAAGAGTAATTAAGGATTGCAGATTGCTACTCATTGCTGTATAGAAGAGTAAAATTGTGATTAGATATCTACCAAAAAAAAAAAAACATTCATGATTAGATAAATTACACATAGACCTCCTGTAGTTTGGCCGATTATCGCTTACACCCCCTCCTGTTTAAAACCCTTCAAATGCCCCCCTATTGTTTGAAAAACACATCACTTGCGCCCCCACCAGAGTGCCTACAAGGGAGTCTATGTGTATGGTTTTTCAAACTATAGGGGGGAAATTTGTATGGTTTTAAACATAATGGGGTGTAAGTGACAATAGGTTAAACTACAGGGGGTCTATGTGTAATTTACCCTTTGTGGTTTTAGCATTAGAAAAAAAAAATTGTCATTTAAAGGGGAGAAAAGTCAACTGAGGTACTTGTTGTAAATGCATAATTTTCGTGAGGGTTATTTTGACTTTGCCCCCCAAATTTTGCCTTGAATTAGACTTTACCCCCCATATTTTCATTAATTAGACTTTACCCCCCAAAACTTTATTTCTTTTCCGTCAGCTCACCCCCCAAAACTTTATTTCTTTTCCGTCAGCTCACCCTTTCTCTTAGATGGTGAGCTGACGGAACAGTTAGTTTTGGGGTGTAAAGTCTAATTCAAGGCAAAATTTGGGGGGCAAAGTCAAAATAACCCTTTTCGTGAGAAGCATGCTGCAAAACTATCTTGTTGTCTATCATTTTCACCAAACCAATCTCTTGTTAAGGTCCTAACACTAACTCCCCAAAAAATCAATGGTTTTGATCCTGATGGTTCTTTAGAGGTTATAATCAAGTGTCGATATGGATGATGTTGATCCTCCGGCGCGCCTTGTTCGAAACCTTTCTTATGGAGGATTGTCAACCTAATCAAGATAGATCTTCCGCTATTTAAGTTCAAAGAGATCACCAATTTTTTGAGACAATTGGTACTTTGGGCAACAAAGTTCAAACAAGGAGACAAGTTTAAAAAATATGGTTAATTGCTTTTATTATCTCCTCGCTCAAACAAACAATGAAGGAAGCCATAAATGGCAAGCAATGGGTTAGAGCAATGCTAGAAGAGCTAAATCATTTTCAATCACAATATTTGTGGGGGCTTATTCCTAGGCCAAAGGATACTAGCGTTATCAGTACCAAATGGGTCTTCAAAATTAAATCGGATGTGTCAGGTGCCATAATAAGTAACAGGGCTAGGGTGGTAGCTCAAGGTTATAGCCAAATCGAGGGTATGTCTTTTGATGAAAGATTTGCCCCCTGGCTCGTCTTAAATCGATAAGGATTTTGATTGCAACCACATGCTATCTCAACTTCAAGCTATTTCACATTGACGTGATAGGTATATTCTTAAATGACAGAGAGAAAATTCTAGAGAGAAATTTGTTTTTTGTTGGGAAAGAGAGAAAATGCTCTAGAGAGTATTATAGATAAAGAATATTATATATAGATAAGCTATATATAATATAAAGAGGGGTTGTTTCACTGTGGTGGCTACAGTGAAAAGCCCTCTCTCTCTCTCTCTCTCTCTCTCTCTCTCTCTCTCTCTCTCTCTCTCTCTCTCTCTCTCTGAGTGTGGATGAAACCCGTCATTGCAAAACACAACAAGAAAGGATAGTATGCATTCCATGGTGGAAGCAAAAGAGAAAATTACTCCCTCTGTCCCATGTTGGAGAGGTTTTGTGTAGGACTCCTGGTATGGACGGTATGGATACTAGAGTGAACTTTCCCTCAAGGCCGTTGTGTCTTGTTTATGCATGCGAATCCTGGCTGTTGATGTCATGTCTACCGAATTGTGAAATTTAATAAATAGCAATTATGATGCATTTTCCGATTCGATGATCTCCGGACATCTTTGAGACCTTGCTCTAGCACCATGTCCTCTGACCGCCTAACCATTCGCTCATAATTAGGTGTGCATGACCACATGCGTATGGGTGAAAACGTTGCCCACGTCTAGGGGAAAAATTTCAGCACATCTTGTGTACCATAAAACCACAGGGCCACTGTGTTTCACGAGACATGGGGTAGCGGGCCCCAGAACATGAGGGTAGTGGCCTCCGGACTCAGAGTGTGCTGATAGGCTCTGGGGGGCAGTGGGACCTGCGGTTGTATGGTACACAGGATTTGCTGAAAATTTTCCCCACTTCTATAGTGACCTTCATAAGTGCAATGAACGCCCACTACCTGAATTCTTAGGTTTCTTGGCAAGCCCCTCTTCTGCCAAGCCAGATCTCCAATACAAATCAGATGGCTAATATCGGATTGACAAGTAGTTAGAAGTTTTTTGCCAACTTTTTTTTTTGTGGAAGGACTACTTAGTACCCATTTGATCTTACTGTTGGATCGACAACAGGGTCTGGGGTTTTCGTATCAATCCATGGGAGCTATGGTCATAGTCCCTGCCTCCACTTTGTTCCCACTCTCGCTAACCAAGCTTACACCATCTTTCTTAGTGCTCCCTACGGTTTTGACTATGGAGCTGTATCTAGTTCCAGGTCAACGAATGAAACAACTGCGTCTCCCTTTTCAATCCGTCTAAAAGCTTTCTTTCCTCCAGCTCCCACCTCCGCTTCTCCCTACGATGCCGAATGCTCTACATCGACCCAACTTGATGGGGTAAGACTTGGGTGATGATAATAAAGTTTGATTTAATCAAAATTCCGTAGGACTTGGCTCTATCTCGAGTACTTGTTTACATGACTTCCTCTTTGTGTTAGCACTAACGCATTTCAGCGCTCCTCGTTTGAATCTTAGTCATGATCCACTTTAAACTCTCCACAATCATCATATGTGCCTCTTATACCGGGTGTGCCTGGTAATGGCACTAAACATACAATAGGCTAATGTCAATAATATTATGTCCATTAAAAAACTTAACTCCTCTAATATCAAAATTGAATATCCTGGCAATCCCTTCATCATTGGTACAATTTCAATTTATCGACGGACAAGCCGATTATGGGGTCATATGTCTTCTGCTCATTGGTACTTAGTTCTGCATAAATTTCCAGACTACATAACATATCTTCAATAAGATTTAGCAGTCACGGGATCTCCTTTGTCTAAGTTCACACGGAAATTTGAAAATCCTAGAGCCACCGATGAGGAGAATTGAAAGCATAGGGGTGTGGAGGCAATCTTTTATCTACTGAACCCAAATATCAGTAGCTTCATATTGTAAAGCATCTTAAAGGATAAAACCCCCATCGAAACTCAGTACTCTTCAGTGTAACAAATTACCTTCTATATAAGAGAAAGAATGATGCATGCAACAACATTATAAGATAAATATGAATGACAAAATCAAAAATAGATAAAACAAATCAAGGGCAATAACGGAGAATTGAAAAGATTATGAAGGATAAGCGGAAAATTTGAGGGGGAAAGATGTATACGTACTCAGGGAGTTCAATTTCACGCCCTAGAAAAAATTTGCTTCACCTCTACCAAAAGTTTCTTTCTTTCGAGTGCCAAAATATTGGATTGCACCATGTATAAGCTCCCCATTGAGATCCAACTTCCAGCCGCCCATACATAACCTGCTGTAAGCCACTGAAAACCACTCCTATCAGTGTTGCGTTTGCTCCGGGTCTCACCCCTTCATTCTTTGTGAAATAAGGTGAATATTGAAACACCAATGGTTGCAGCAGCTGCTTTAGCACCCATCGAATTGAATTGGTTGACATTAATCAAATATAAACACAAGATATGTCATTCTATTTCTTCTTTTTTAAAAACTTGGCAGGTGTCCCGAAACCCTTGAGGCAATGGACCCACTTCGGGCTCGGACTACGCCCTCCAAGAATGCGCACCGCCCCATTCCAAAGTTCCGCTACGCACTCTGGGTAAATCAAGTCCATCAAGTCCCGAAAACCTTCCGTCGCCATTCTCCATCTTGATGTGATTTTGAGCAACTCTGCATCAATTCATGAATCTGAGTCCTCTTTTAAGTAGAACACTCCTCAAAGCATGAATCGATTTGCTATGTCTGGTTCAGATTTTCAGCAATGTATTCCTTCATAACTCTGCATTGCAAGAACACTAACAAATTAATGGAGATTTAATATCCAACTGCTTCTAGCTCTTCATCCATAGAAGCCTCACCATGAAATTTCTGCAGTGCATGTTGATAAAGCTTTTGGCTCCGTGATCTGGCTAAATCTAGCAGCTGATCTCCAATCTCCTAGCCATGGAGCGTTCTGTTGATCTTCCTCATTTCATTATCCAAAATTTGCAACACCCAAAGCATCCCTTCATGCTGCAGGTGGTAAGAGTGATCTGCAAAGAACGTAGTGACGGTCCCATTCAACTCGATAAAACTCCATCCGGGTGCCTTTCTCAGCCCCAGGTTTCTCATCTGTGCCCACACCTCTCCCACGCCATCCCATCTGCTCACCGCGGCATAACTGCGTGCCAACTGAACGTAACTCCCAGCGGATTCAGGCCTCAGCACTATGATCTCCCTCGCAACCTCCTCTGCAAGTCCGGCATTATTGTTTACCCTGCAGGCATCAAGAAGTATCCCCAACACATCGGCATTGGGCCTGGGTGACATTGTCCTAACGAATTCGAACGCTTCTTCCACCCTTCCGGCCCTGCTAAGTAGATCAATGATGCATGCACAATGCTCAATTCTGGGCTCCACACCGAAATCGTCCTCCATAGATTTGAATACTCTCAGACCTTGCAGGATGAGCCCTGCATGGCCGCAAGCCGAGAGCACGGATAGGAACATGACATCATTCGGTTCTATGGAGGCACAAAGAGAATCAGAATACATCGAGAGAGCCATCTCTCCCATCCCATGACTCCCGTACCCTCCGATGATCACACTCCACGAAACCACATCATGTTCAGGCATCAAACTGAAGCACCTCTGAGCAATTTGTACATTACCACATTTCGAGTACATGTCAACCAACGACGTGTCGATGGAGATGCAGGGCTCTAGTCCATGTCTTATTATGAAACTGTGAACTAATTTCCCGTGGAGCAAAGCCCCTAAGGAGGCACAGGCCTGGAGGAGAGAGCCGACGGTGATTGCGTCGGGCCATTGTTGTGCCAATCTCATTCGGCTGAATAAAAGGAAGGCCTCATCCAAATGGCCGTTCATAGCATAACCAGAGACCACCGCATTCCAGGAGACTATATCTCGATGCTGCATTGCCTCGAACACGCCTTGACTCTGCTTCAGGTGACCGCACTTGGCGTACATAGTCAGGAGTGAATTGTGGGCAGCAACGTCTAATGGCAATCTCCGTCGCATGGCAAAACCATGGATCGATGCCCCAATATCAAACGAACCCAGCTGCGCACAAGCTGAAAGGGCACTAGCAATGGTTGTGGTCGCTGGCATCACTCCCGATCTCAACATTTGATGGAAAACAGCCAGTGCTTTGTCTGCACCATCATTCTGAACAAGACCCGAGATCATCGCCGTCCACAACACAACATCCCTATTCGATGCTCGGTCGAAGAGCAGAAATGCAAGGTCACAACTCCCGAATTTCAGGTACATGCTTATAAGGGCAGTCTCGACATGGGCATCTGTTCCGAATCCGGAGGTTACGACCAGAGCATGAACTAACTTGCCTGACTCAATTGAGCCTCCTCGCTTGTCTGCGATGGCAGATACCAAAGACCCAAACGTTTGATGATCAACGTGTATCCCTCGAAGCCTCATTGTACCGAACAAATCTATAGATTCCCTCTTGTCTCCGGTTTGGGAGTAGCCTGCAAGCATAGAATTCCAAGAAACAATGTCCTTGAAAGGCATCGAGTCGAACAACCTTCGAGCAATCTCCACGCTCCCACATTTAGAGTACACATTCAGCATAGAGTTCGCAAGAACGACATCCATGTCGAAGCCACATCGGATCACGCAAGCATGCAAGCACTGCAAGTGGTCGGGTCGTGAGACACCAGACAGCAAGCCTAATGCAGTGACTGAGTTGGGTCGGATCTCATGGCTACGCATTTGGTTGTACGTGTAGAATGCCATGTCCACATCCCCTGATAGCGAGTAGCAGGCGATGAGAGCGGACCAGGGGACGACATTTCTGTGGGGCATTCCGTCGAACACTCGGCGAGCGCTGTCGACGTAGCCGTTCTTGCCATAGGCGTGGATGAGGGAGGAGGAGATATGGGCGTCCGGGGCGTAGCCGAGGATGAGGGCTTGCTGGTGGAGGGAGAGGGCGAGGGGGAGGAGGCCAAGGGATCCGCAGGCCTTGAGGAGTGGAGGGAAGGCGTGGGGGTGCGGAGGGACGCCACCAACAAGGCCGGCGGAGTAGGGCAGGAGAAAGCGGTGGGAGTCGAATGATTTGGTTCCGGCGGCGGACGCGACGGGAGGTGGTGGTGGTGGCGGGAGAGCGAAACGGTGAGAACGTTTCCTAACGTTGTTCATGATAATCTTTTCACCCGGTTCTCTATGTACACTATCACTTTTGGATCGCAACAGATTGTGTTCGGATCGGATCCTACCCCTACCGATATTCATATTCTTTCAATTATTGGATATTGGATGTACATCTGAAACTTGGATGGATCAAACCCGACCAATCGATGTTCAACCTGACATTAGGTTGGGTTGAGAAAAAGTAAATCCAATCAATATTTGGATGGGCTTTGGTTAGGGCTGACAATTTCGGACCCGACATGACAAACCCGACACAAAGTTAGCGGGTCTGGGTCAGAACTAAACGGGTTCGGGTCGTAAACGGGTCGACATGATAGACCCGTTTAATAAACGGGTCGGGTCCGGGTTTAGGGTCTGGACACGGTAGACCCAGAAAGACCCGTTTAGTATTCAACAGGTCGTGTCAGGTCGGGTCGGGTCTACCCGCAATCCGATACTGTACTATATAATACCAGGGGGTCTTTCGGGTCAGGTCGGGTCGAGTCGGATTGGGTCGGATCGGGTCAACTGAATAGTCCCGTGTGATAAACGGGTCTTACCAGGTCTTATCGGGTCTACCCGTTTATTAGCGGGTCGGGTACGGGTTTAGGATCTAGACACGATTAGTTATACGGGTCGGGTCCGGGTCTGGGGTTTTTGGACACGAACACAACTAGACACGACACAAACACGACACGACCCGACCCATTGCCACCCCTAGCTTTGGTTAAGGGTTCGGGTTCACCAACCCAACCCGAATCGGGCTAATATATACACTTCTTTAATCTTTATTTTAAATTTTCTTTCTTTAGCATTAGTTTCGTCAAACATATTCTGAATCATAAGTACTATATATTTGACATGGCAGTCTAAAGTGTGCACCGATACTTATTCTTTTTATATTAGTATAGAATGTATTTTTACCTTGTAAGTTATTTCTTAATAGAATTTTTTATTTTGTGAAATTTCATACGGCTGAATGTTAACAGTGTATTTGTCCTACACATAGCACTTTTTCTTCTTCTTTTGAAAAAGATTGAAATTCTTTTAAGATATAACTACACGCACATACCTATTATTAAAAATATAAATTAATGTACTGAAATATAATAGGTTGATATTATAAAGAAATCTTAATCCAAACAATCCGGCCAACCGACCAACCCACTTGTATTGGGTTGGGTTGAAAATTCTCAAACCAAGATTGGGTTGGGTTAGGATTAGGATTGAGATATATCATCTTTGGGTTAGACTAGGGTTGAAACCAACCCAATCCAAACGATGGATTTTCACCCCTAATTGGATGGTCAACTTGACATATGACCATTCCAATTTCGGATATACACTGCCATACTGGTCATAATTTTACCATTTTGTTCATAAATTATTTAAACATAAATGTCTTGATAAAAAAATTATTATATTGTAATGCAAATTTAAGAGGTTTACATGCTCCCTTACGAAACTATCTCTACTCGTGTTTTGCTTTTGGACTTTTTTTCAAAATATTATTAAAAAAAAAAATATTTAACTAAATAGTGGTTGACCAAAACTATTTACCAACCTAGCGCTCTAACAGTCATGTGGCATGTCAATGCCGTAAAGCGAGTGCAAGATTTTTTTTTTTTTTTAGTACAAGTAGAGTTCGGTATTTGGATTACCGGTTTTAAATCCGATATTCTAGATATCGGGTTTACCCGAAAATCCAACGAGAAAACGACAAGTATGAAACCTTCGTATCCAAAAAATGGTTAAGTGTGGGCTAAACCCGGTATCCAGAATATCGGGTTTAATCCAAATACCGGGTTATACTTGAAACCAAAAAAAAAAAACAACCCACGCTCGCTTTACGGCTCTGACATGCCGCGTGGTTGTCAGAGTGCTAACTTGGTAAATAGTTTTGATCTACAGCTATTTAGTTAAATATTTATTTTTTTTAATAATATTTTGAAAAAAAAACCTTTGCTTTTCACTTCAGGAAACCATACTTGCTGACTCCCGTGTGTTGGAAGACCCAACATCCGGTGAGATGAGTAGGACCCATGGTTTAAAAAATAGAAAAAAAAGGGTAATCTGACTAAGGTGCCTGACAACATACCAGTTCGGTGTAAAGGACCAGTAGAAGATGGCTTTGGTGTACGGTTCCTGATCAATAGATCTGTGCGATGTAACGGATTGCCAAAACCCGATATTACCCTCACCAAAACCCAAAATGTCAAACTCTCTCGAGATCTATGGGGAGCAGCGAGCAACATCGGACGGTGGTACCTCGACCTCCACCTCCTCCCATCCCCTGAAGCCTCCTCTTCCACCTCAACGGCACGAGCAGCAATGAGCAGCAAAGACGAGAGGCAGGCCGCAAACGTACGGATTCGGTTCGGATTAGGTTTTGGTTTAGGGTTAGATATAGGGTTCATCCCATGGCATCAAAAATAGACTCATTAATGTGGTACCGCATCATCCTACTATATAATTTTTTTTTGTATTTTATACTGTGGGCCCCACATTCCTTCACCAATACACGCATGCCACCTCACTGTTTGCTGAGTTAACCCTCAAACAGGCAAGTATTGGTCACCTTGGAGGCAAGTACTGTTCACCTTGGAGGGTTATGGTGGTTGGCCTTCTTTCTTTTGAGCTTTGCAGTTCATACGCTTTTACTAGAAGTATTATTATCTTTAACTATGCTTACAGCGTGACAGTTTGGCCGAGTGGTCTAAGGCGCCAGATTTAGGCTCTGGTCCGAAAGGGCGTGGGTTCAAATCCCACAGCTGTCAAGCTGCTATTTTTTTACCTAAATTAGTCTTTTTACCTTATTTATATTAAAAAATTGAAAATAATACAGTTTAATTATTTGTTTTGCTTTTTAAGTTTTTACTTATCCAACAATGCTTTGAACCCGGACCACTTACCCAGTTGTCCAACATTGTTTTTACTTAGGGCATGAACAACGGCCTCCTCAAAATGGACCTCCTCAAGGAAATGTATGCCACGTCATCTTTGAATAGGAAAAGTCGATGGTAGTCTCAAGTGGTCTCCTCAAAATGGGTCTCGTCAAAAGCTGCGTTGAGGAGAAAATGTATGCCACATCATCTTTGAGGAGAAGATTGAGGCTCATTTGGACCAGATGATCGTCACTGTACGGCTATGATTTGTAAGGACAATGCCACGCCCTTGTGCACAGTTTAATATTGAGGAGGATTTCTCCTCAACAACATTGAGGAGGAGGTTAAAGCATTGGCATGGGGGCCACCAGATGACCTCACCATTGAGGAGTCTACTGGAAGGGTGTTTTGCTAGATTCTCCTCAATGATGGTGGAACCAGCACGTTTGAGGAGGCTGGTGTACATGCTTTTATCCAACCTCATTACAAAAGAAAGGTATTTTACCGACGGAAAATGTTACTACCGTCGGTATAATATAGATTTTTACCGACGTATTTTTTTTGTAGTGCTGGGTGCTACAGGATGAGTACATAGGTTACGAGCAACTGGTTCAACCACTAGACCAACCATGGTTCAATCAGGTCCTTCCATTTTTGCAAATGTCCACTTTACCCCATACATTGAGCGTATTGTATAAAAAGAAATAATGTGGAAAGTAACTAGGGGTGGCAATCGTGTCGGGTCGTGTCGTGTTCGTGTCGTGTCTAATCGTGTTCGTGTCCAAAAACCCCAGACCCGGACCCGACCCGTTTAACTAATCGTGTCTAGATCCTAAACCCGTACCCGACCCGCCAATAAACGAGTAGACCCGATAAGACCCGGTAAGACCTGTTTATCACCCGGCGGCGAGTGCAGGTACACGAACAGGAGACGGAACTCCCGCTGTGCCCGCTGCAGGGCGTCCATGAACCCCTCCGCCACGAAGTTCGGCCGGGCGGCGGCCTCCCCGTAGTCCCTCTCGAAGGCCGCTGCTTCGGCCTGAGATGCCGAGAGTGGGATCAGGCGCTCGGCGCCAAGGGAGCGGGAGAGGACGCCACCGGCGATCCAGGCGCCGAGACTGACCGCGCCGGTGATGATCCCGATCCCTCTGGAGACGACGTAGAAGGGGAGGATGATGAGCTTCCAGGCGAGGCCGGGCGCGCCAGTTTCAGGCTGCGGATGGAGGAGCTGGTCGGGGTCCGGATCGGCGACGGTGGCGGGGGAGGCAGCGGCGGAGGAAGAGGAGGGATCGGCGGCGGAGGAGGTGAAGGAGGAGACGGCGAGCTCGAGATCCCAGCCGTGTGCGGAGAGGATCTCTGACCCAATCCGACTCGGCCCGACCTGACCCGAAAGACCTGCTGGTATTATATATTATAGTATCGGATTGCGGGTAGACCCGACCCGACCCGACTCGACACGACCCGTTGAATACTAAATGGGTCTTCCCGGGTCTACCGTGTCCAGACCCTAAACCCGGACCCGACCCGTTTATTAAACGGGTCTATCGTGTCGACCCGTTTACGACCCGAACCCGTTTAGCCCTGACGCAGACCCGCTAACTTCGTGTCGGGTCGTGTCGGGTCTACCGTGTCGAGTCCGAAATTGCCACCCCTAAAATTAACACTTTGGCAATGAATAGTAGCAACTGCTATAGTGATTTCATTGGAGTAAAAATCTTTTTGTTACAATAATTTCACTGTAACAATTTAAAAAAAAAAATTACAAAAAAAATTTGCTACAGTTATTTCACAGTAACAAAGAGATACAATTCAGTACAAAAGAAAAACAATTGCTACAAAGATTTCATTGTAGCAATAAATAAATAAATGATATTTTTTTAAAAAAATTGCTACATTGATTTCACTGTAGCAAAGAGCAACAATTCGTCACTAAATATGAACAATTCGTAATGTACTATAGCTATCAATTTGCTGCATTGAAAGTAACGTTGGCTTTTAATCTAGGAAATTTTTATCATTTATAGAGGATAATAGTCAATAGAAGAACCAACAACAAGTGCATACTACAAAAAAAATAATTTTTACCCGACGAAAAATATAATGTCGGTAAAAGTTATCGTGACAGACACAATTTCCGTCGCTGGGCGTCAGAAAAAAAACAGTGACGGTTTATTATTTTCATCGGTAATAAATACTAATACCGATGGATATTTAGTATCCGTCGGTAATATATAATTATTTTTAAAAAATTAATATATTTTATTACAGACGGTATAGCAGAGTCCGTCGACAAATCTAAATATATTACCGAAGGGACAATTATTCTCGTCGATTATAATTATTTAAAATTATTAAATAAAATTAGTTTTATCGACGGAATTACTATCTACTGTCTGTAATATATTTATCTGTCCCGACGAGAATAATTATTATCGTCGGTAAAGAAAAATATATTACCGATAGATATTTAATATTGTCGGTTAACATTATATAAAAACTAATGAATAAAATGAATTTTTACCAACACAAATAATAGCATCCGTCGGTAATAAAACTTGAATTTTTTTAAAAAAATTGCTAAAATTTAGTTATTTAATTCATGTCATTTACCACAATATATAAAATTACAACAATATTAAGGACAATACACAAAATTACCACAATACACAGTACTGGACAATCACAGATTGATAATTATAATATACTAAGATAAAAAAAATTTTACAGTATTATAAAATTATTTTTGCACAATCAAAAAAAGAGGGGAAGTTGTGTACCCTAGCTCAACCCCTCACGCCGCTCGACACCAACGCTGGTGCTCTCATTCCCTGACACCGCAAATCCTGTAATTAACAACATATATTTGTTAAATAAATGATTAACATCTATAATTAATATAAGGATAAATTTGACTTATCCCCCAAAAATTATATGCTAATTAGTAAATCACCCCCCTTTAAATCGATATTAGACTTACCCACCTAAAAATTTGACTTATATCCTATAACAATGATATGTAGGCATACACCTCCATAATTAAATGATATTTAGGCATACCATTCTGGCTAATTATCATATAGTAATTTGGAGGTGTAAGTCAAATTGGGGGGGTAAGTCTAATAATGATTAAAATCATAAGTATTTAGTAGATATTTAAAGATTATGCCCTCTGATTGACTAATTTAGAGTCAAAGTGTTTGAAAATCATAAGTTTTCATCTTTCGGATTATGAACTTGGTTTGGATTCGATCGGATCGTTATCAGATCGCATCCGATAATTCATACTTGTATGGTTTTTTATATTTTGAACTTGTGAGCAAGTATTTAGTAGATATTTTAAGATTATACCCTCCGATTGACTAATTTATAGTTTAAGTGTTTGAAAATCATAATTTATCATTTTTTGGATTATGAAGTTGGTTTGGATTCGATCGGATCGTTATCGGGTCATATCCGATAATTCAGACTTGGATGGTTTTTCGTATTTTAAACTTGCGAGCAAGTATTTAATAGATATTTTAAGATTTTACCATCTGATTGACTAATTTAGAGTCTAAGTGTTTGAAAATCATAAGTTATCGTCTTTCGAATTATGTAGTTGGTTTGGATTCGATCAGATCGTTATCGGATCGCATCCGATAATTCATACTTGTAATGTTTTTTCTTATTTCTAATTTACGAGCAAGTATTTAATAGATATTTTAATATTTTACCCTCCGATTGACTAATTTAGAATCTAAGTATTTGCAAATCATAAGTTATCGTCTTTCGGATTATGAAGTTGGTTTGAATTTGATCGGATCATTATTGGATCTCATCCGATAATTCAGACTTGGATGGTTTTTCATATTTCGGACCTGCGAGCAAGTGTTTAGTAGATATTTTAATATTTTACCCTCTGATGTTCTAAAAATTTTCCCTCATATGGGGGAAAATTTTCAGCACATCATGTGTACCATACAATCTCGGGGCCCACTGTCCCCAGAGCCTATCAGCACACTATGGGTGATGGGGACCCCTACCACCATGTGCTGGGCCCCACTATCCTGTGTCTCTTGAATCGCATTTGGCCCAACGATTATGTGGTACGTATGAAGCGCTAAATTTTTTTCCGCCAAATGAGGGCCTAGCCTGATACTTTAACACTGGGAAGTAGCCAAGAAGAAGCGTACCGGCTGGCTGGGAAGTGACCTCAATTGCCCCTCATCTTCATTGTGTCCCTATTTATGTCCCTTGTATGTTCAATTAGCAGTGCTCCCTAAGAAATCGACCCGATTAAGGCCCAGCCCGTTTGATTTTCACTTGGGCCTTTCCTTGAGGTGGGGTACTCTTTTTTGGTCATAATAGGCCTAGGTTTGAGGGGAAAAAAAGCATGGCCCAACCAAGATCTCCATTATTTTTTTTTGTAGGAAGATCTCTATTATTTATAGTTACAACTTGCAAGTGTGCTATGGTTTTAGAACTAAGCGCGGATTCTCTGAGGTTATAACCTCAGGTTACAGAGATAGGTGAGCTACAACCATTCATATATTGCATGTCGGTCGGAGCTGAGTGCATTCACCCCTTAGGGCTGAGTAGACTGGAAGATTGTGATCCAGCTTTGACTTTCACCTATCTGATCCTCAAGAGAGGATCGGGACCTTTTGGATCTGTTTGTATTCAGTCAACAGGCTAACTAGTAGAGTAAAGTGGGTAAAAGTTTTACTTTGTTGATGTTTGCGTTCAAAAAGTTATAGCACGGTAAATGACAAGCCAAAAAGTTTTATTCTAGAAAAGTCAAGTAAAACTTTTGATATACTGGTAAAAGGCTTCGATTATCCATGCCACATCAGCAACTGCACGATTGAGAGATCATCCCCTAATGGATTTGACTCCTCTCCACTAATGATCCTAGTTTCAATGGCCACGGTTTATAGACCATATGATGAACCCTAAGGGGATGCCACCACCATCGGGCGTTGCTGCCCCTTTGCCTAGTTGACTAGCGTGCACCGCCATCGTCGGTCGCCGCCCTGCCATCCACCACTCATCGCTGGCCATCATCCCCGCCGTCCACCACTCGCCCCCGCCATCATCTTCCCACTGCCCCCCCCCGGCTGCCATTGACCACCTGTTGTCGAGCACCGCCCAGCCGCCACCGCCCCATCGGCTACTGCTCGCCCTAGTGGCAAACGACGATAAGTGGTGACGGACATGGCAGCGGCAGCCGATCGATGGTGGACGGTGGCGAGCGACCAATATATGTACTTTCTGATTTACTGTGCAAGTCAATCCAAACAGCTATCCAGAAGTAATGATTTACTTCTGAACAATACTTGGCTCCAACAAGTGTTGGAGCAATGGGCTCCAACAAGCTGATATAGCAATCAATGATTGGACCATACCCACTTAAAACATGTGGGGCCTACTACTCCATAGTAGGCTATCATGTGGGACCCATAGACCACTTTAGGCTAAGATTTTTTTGGGGATAATGTGTCTTAGGTCTTTGTAAAACAGATCGGTTTAGTGTAAGGACATCGAAACTATTGGTTGTAGTTGTAGTCCCTATGATTATAAATTTAATAACGTTTAGTCATTTCAAAAAGCATGTGGGATATCTGCAGCAGATCAGAGTTTGTTACGTGTAACAAACTCTTGAAAAAAGAACAAAATAACATTTCTTATTCTTTCCTTCTTCATGTGCATAATTTCATGCACCGTTCAAAAAAAAAGTGCAACAATGATTCACTGTTTTTTTTTTTAAACAAGATTTATCAAAAAAAAAGATTGCTACAGTGATTTCACTGTAGCAAATGTTACTCTTCATTACCGAAAGGTTACTCTTTATAAAGAGTAACATTTCGGTAATGAAAAGTAACACATTTGCTACAGTGATTTCACTGTAGGAAATAATGAAATTCCAAAAATAAATAGTAACATTTGCTATAGTAAAATCACTGTAGTAAAAAATATAAAAATTTTATAGAGTTTTTTTTTTTAAAAAAAAAGCTACAGTGATTTTATTGTAGCAAATATTAAAATTCTAAAAAGAAAAATAGTCATGTTCGCTACAGTATATTTGTGCGTTTGAATTTCAGTTGATGGTAGGGTTTATAATTTGGGCTTTTAAAATGGTTAAATATTATCGAAACCGTCCCGGTTTTTCCCCCATATTTTTTTAAAATCAATTTTTTTTTTAAATAGTGGAGTATGGACCAATCAATGATTGCCACGTCAGATGTTGGAAGTATTGTTCTGTACTTTATTGGTCAATACAATCAGCAAGAAGGAATCAGATTTTCTAATCGATCTATCCGATTTACTAGCCCACATTTAGCCCTTTTAGAACCGGCATCAGATAGGTTAAAGCCAAAACCGTATCACAACCGTCCGCCCGCTGCACCCTTTCACGACATAGGAGTCCCACTTGGCTATAAATGTTATGCAATCGAACGGCTGTGATCTAGTTTTGGTTTCAACCTAACGGATCCGATGATGTTATAGCCTCAGAGGATCCGCGCGGAGCCAGTTGAAGAGAAAGATCGGCGGTGGCGGCGGCTGCAAACCCTCCTCCTCCTCCTCCTCGCCATGGCCTCTCCTCTGGATCCGAACTTCAGGGTGAGCAAGGAGGCGGTGGGGCGGGCGGTGGACGCGCTGCTCAAGTGGATGCGCGCCAAGGCGAAGGTGAAGAAGGCGCAGCTCCTGGAGCACGACGACCTCCTCTACCTCGTCCTCACCGTCAAAAAGATCCCACCCACCGGGCGCACTAACCCTCACCGCATCCCCATCCCCCACCCCCTCCACTCCTTCGGCCACGACGACCCCTTCGCCACCTCCATCTGCCTCCTCGTCGACGACCGCCCCAAATCCCCCCTCTCGCCCTCCGCCGCCCGCGACCGCATCAGCGCCGACTCCCTCCCCGTCTCCGACGTCATCGGCCTCTCCCACCTCCGCTCCGACTACCGCCCCTTCGAGGCCCGCCGCCGCCTCTGCGACTCCCACGACCTCTTCTTCGCCGACCGCTGCATTCTCCCCCTCCTCCCCCGGCTCCTCGGCAAGCATTTCTTCAAGAGGAAGAAGATCCCCCTCCCCGTCGACCTCTCACGCCCGGGGTGGCCGGAGCAGATCCGGCAGTGCTGCGTCTCCACCCTGCTCTACCTCCGCACGGGCACCTGCAGCGGCCTCAAGGTGGGGAGGGTGTCCCAGGCCCGGGACGACATCGTGGAAAACGTGATGGCCGCCATCGCAGGGGCCATGGAGCACGTCCCTAAGAAATGGGCCAACGTGAGATCCCTCCACATCAAGGCGGTCGAGTCGGCCGCCCTGCCCATCTACCAGGCCGTGCCTGAGTTGGGTTTGAAGATCGAGGTGTTCCAGAAGGAGCGGGATTCAAAGGAGGAGCCTTTCGACGGAGAGGTGACTCAGATGGAGGAAGCAGAGAAGGGCGAGATGAAGAAGAAATCAGGGGGATCAAAGAACAAGATTCCTAAGAAGAAGGGAAGGATCCATGAAGTGCAGAACATCGATACCGATCCAGAGTATGGCAGTGGAGTTCATGACGATGATGCCGGAGAGGAGGACGTCGAACTGAAATACAATGGTGAAGAAGATACTGAAAATGGTGAAGGTATGAATAAGAGGATGACAAAGAAGCAGAAAATGGGGACAGAGGCTAAACCTGAAAAGGGTAAGAAATTCAGGGGACATGTTCCACTTTTCTCAGGCAAGGGCACAGCTTCTACTGATGTACTTGTCGAAGGTGATGACGAGAAATTGAGCGATAAGTTGAGGGAGGAAAAGAGGATGAAGAAGGTGGAGAAGGGAAAATATAAGAAAGACAAGATGCATGGTGATGAGAAAAAGGAAGAGGGTGATGATGGGCCCGAGGATGATGTTCAAGAAGGAAGAGGAAGTGATGAACATGGTGCATCAAAGAGGATGTTGAAGACGAAGATTGAGAAGGATACGATAGTCAAAAAAGAAAAAGTGAAGAAGGATAAAGATGCGAAGAAGATCAAGAGGAGTAAGGTGAGGCATGTGGTTAAGTTTTGAAGAGCTTATTGGTTGTGGTTGGTCGTCGTTACTTATAAGTTGGATGGTTAGGTCCTCTATTGTGAGCTCAATTGGTGATTGTGGAGTTATCCTCTTCCCGCAACATCGTACTTTTTATATCTCTAGTTTAGGTGGTATAATGTTCATGAGCTTATTTTTGGGGGACAAATTTTGTGTTTTATCTTCTGTTTTATGGTTAAGTTGAAATGATTGTGCTACATTACTATTAATAGCTGTTGTTGTTTTGTCGAGTAACTGCTATCAGGCAACTAATAAGTAAGTTTTTTTTATCTCCATCAAGATTGTTTAACTGACGATATCGTAGAATAGTTGAATTTCCTTGGTTCAGAGCTGATTATTCAATGGTTATTAGCATCAGTGTAGCAAGTTTTGATTTCATACCTGACACATATTTTGAAGTTTGAATTTTTTTTTCTTCTGAATTTCCTACTGGTATATCAGTACACTTGATGCAAGTGTTTCACAAGTTCAACATAAGGCTTAATTGATATTTTTTCCAAAAAAAAATGTTGAGAAATGCTAAAATATCATATGCATCACATAACTGATTCATATATCCCCTATAGTTGACAAAGCTTAGATGTTGACCACAATGTTTGTGTTGGTGTTGTATGATGATAATTTGTTTCACTATTTTGAACAAGAATCGGATCAAGATGTGGTTTATTTCAGCTAGGCTAAAATTCAAACCGTTTAGGGCATTTTGATTTGGGTTCAGACAAATCTTCAAATCATGCTGTAGATAGATATAAGATAACAAAAATGGAAAATAATGAGAAGAAAAGATAAATAGCCATAATTTTTATCATTTTCCTTAGAAGAAGAAAAATGTTTCCAATTGTTGATCGATAATGTACGATAGGGAGAAATTTGTTCAGTGGCAAAGTCCTTGTTGGAGTATAGTTAGAGTAGAGTCGTGACTTCCAATCGTTCATTCTAGGGAAGATATGTTTTGTCACTTAAGACTTTTTGGATAGGTTCAGATTTTATTCTTTGTTATTGTTTGATTCTTGGAAATTTTATTGGATTTAAGAAGTCCATGGATATTTCAAAGAAGCATCTATGGCTAACCTTTGCGAATATAGGAAATCATTATTTTGGAAATGCTTGTTAAACATTTAACAGATGATGTAGGAAAGACTAGGGGTTCCTACCAAAATCAGGGGTTCTTGCTCTAGGTGAAATTTTTGGTTTAGGAATGTGCAGATTTTTAGGACAACAAAAGTATTTTTTTTAATCTTTTCACTAAGTTCAGAATTTCGGATTGCGACGAAACTTGGTAGGTAGGTTCGGATGTTAGGAAGGTTTTGTATAAGTTTCGGTTTGATCGAACAATTGGATGTGGAAAGATCAATGGAATTATCGGATTTGGACTGTGTTTCCAGATTTTGGAATTTTTTGAAATCATAGTCCCATTCGATCCTACAAATTGGGGATTTTGGTATGCCCTGAATGTCTACGGTTTGGAGAGTCTTATTTAGGATTAAGTTTAAAGGGTTTTGGAATAGGTATGATAAGATTTTGTATGGATATAAGGTATAGCTGGAGGTATTTCTAGTGTTCTAATGGCGGATGATGATGGAGGCTAATGATTTGTGAGGGATTGTTGGCGGGGATGATGAGCACGATGAGAAAGGAGAAAAATAATCGATGATGATGATAGATGAGGCCTCACATCTCTTCAGATTCACTCCGGGTCGAAAGATCTCCTCAGGAGCTTCCTATCACACAAAGAACAATAATTCAACAACACTGAATTCTTTTATCAAAAAAGCATTAATAGTTCAAAAGAGAGGGCTTTTTTATAAGCCTCCAAGCCATACAAAAACGCGAAGGACTTGTAAACCAACAAATTAAAGGACTAGGACACCAAAAAATACTCATACAACCCTTATAAGTTGGGTTTTAATATGTATATAATTTTGCTTAATAAAAATGACGAAAATACTAAATAAATATCAAATAATTAAAAATAAACACTAATAAAAGTAAAAAAGACACTTCTCTAGGTAAACTCACTGCTCTGAATCTGTCAGTGTACTAAAAAAATCAGATCTAACGAATCCTTCGATGTAAAGTCCTCATCCTGTAAATCTAACGGTAGATGGTCGTCTTCAGAAAGATCCAACAATGGAACCACATGATCAGGACGATCCAACGGTGAAAACGCCTCATCTGTGATCTGGGTGTACTCAAATTTCCATCAACAGATTATCTAGTTTTGGTTAGAAGATGGTTAGTGGAGCATTTTATAATACCATAGGTTTGTACCTTCCAAAGATAGGGTTTAGATTTGTTGTCATAGATTCTTATTCGGATTTTATGGGTTTCGAATGTCAAAAGATTTAATTTTTGTTGTGTCATGCTTTTGTTGCAAGTAGTATCTATACAAAGAACTCCTTCATTTTTTTTCCTTCTTGGAACAATATTTGTATTGTTTCCAATAAACGAATAGGCATGCTTGCCAATAAATATAGTGTTGTTATATTCTATCACCATGAAGATCATAACCATAACAATCAAGCCATGTCCCATCTACTAGGGGTCGATTTTAGAATATTTTTTAGTATATATTGTCAATGAAGTTTTTTCATGTCTTTTCTAACAACTTCCATCAATATTATTTTAGGTCTACCCCTCCTCCTTGGACCTTCCACACTAATCTGGGACCCTCTTCTTTCTCGGCCGCCTCTACTCTATGTTATATATGGCCAAACTATTTTAATATAATACATTCATTCCTCACTTTATCCCTCCTAATTTTTTCGCACAACCACCTCAACATCCTCATCTTTGCCACACACATCTTATGAGCTTGAACTCTCTTTAAGGGCCAGCATTATGAACCATATAACATTGAACACCATTAAAATAATTGAACAAAATGGCAAACAAACTTGCAAAATTTGAGAAGGTATATAAAATATTTTGAGAAATTATCATGTTCTCGCATGATTGAAAGCTGCCTAAAATCCCACTTTAAAGGACATGGGGTCATTGTGAAAAGAGTAGTGGAGACTGTGGAGTATGCCCAACTCACCGGACTAGGTGTTTGGTTTGTAACATTAATATTAAAAAAAAACTATACCAATAAGAGAACCCAAGGAGAAAATAAGGTTGTGGAATTGTTTTGATGACCAAGGTTTACAAAAAGGAAAAAAAAAGTGCGAGCAACCAATGTTAGAGTCAACTTGGTGATTTTTTTTTTTTCCAACCAAGTGGGGAAGGGAGATACTCATCGGTCTTGGAATCTAATCTAGTGATGATTGTCACTGAACATGTCATCAGGACTAGTAAATCTATTTTTGACATTTGAAAAGATAAAGTCAGATACTGTTCCAAGCATATGAATTGAGGTTTTAATGTTTCTGGGTTGAAAGTAACTTGGTCGGTGAACAAGCATTAAATGTAAGATTTCAACAACAGGGCGATTTCTGAACGATAGGTATAGCACGTGGTTATATTTTGGTATGTTGAAGACTTGCGATTCCAAGAGTAAGCTTTGGAAACAACCAAGTAGTTGAAGTACCTAGTTCACTGTATCAAGAATTGTTAATTGCATCTATACCGCAGCCTTAGGGCGATTATGTTTGTTGGATGATATGGTGTTCTAATTGTATTTAGGGTATTGTGTGATTGAGGATTAATTGCTATTTTTGGGATCATTTTGTGACCCACTTGTCAATAAGGCCAATTTGCTGACCTTAACAGTTCATTGGTGGCTACTATTGTAGTAAATCTTGTTTGCAGGTGTTTAGTGCTGAAGGAAAACCATGAGAGGTTCTATGTATTTGATTCTTTTCAAACTCTTGTCGACGAAAATTGCTAATAAACTTCAAAAGGTTAACAATTGAAATAAGGAGAGTGCAGGACGTAAATAATTTTTATATTACTGTATTCAAGCTTTAATAGAATATCCAAGAAAAAAATGCTACTACATATATAATGATTTCTATTAATTCTAACATTATTGTGTGTAGGTTAAAAAAAAAAAGCACAATCACGGATCACCCTTTCACCAAATATTGCGAATTATCATGAGATTTTTTAGAAAATAAAAGGGAGGGATTTGTTTCTACTCTTAGGATAAGTCGGTTCAGGTTAAAATAGGTGTTTACAAGTTAAAGGGGGTTGGAAAAAGGATTGGAGGTTCCTAATGCCCATATTGGACCTTTCTATGGGGTTGAAATTGCTTGAAGTATATGGTTTACCAAATGGTGGGTGTTTATAGTCGCCTTCGTTGGTAGAGGCTGCTTGCAGCCGGGTGGTGCCAATGTAGAAAGAGGAGCATCAAGCTTCAATTGGAAGCGAAAAAAGTTTCGATTGGCATGAGAGTCTGGGTTGGACTGGCTTATTTTAGCTCTTTAAAGATTTATTAATTCCAAGTCTTTCAGGGTTTATAACAAAATACGCGTGCTTCGTTTCAATGCTTGATATTAGTTGTTAAGGAGCGACCTTAGAAAGGTGAGATCAGAAGCTGCATATCAAGAATTAAGCTTTTGCAGCGCATAAGCCTACAGAAATATTGTTGTCGATCATAAGTCGTTGGGGTTAACACAATGCTGTTACTGTTAATGAGATAAACGAGGGGTATTTGTGCTGGGAGTTGTCGTGAATCACATATTTACGTAAAGAGATCTCAATCATGCCTACCGGCGACCAAATTTGTAGGCCTTTTATTTTAATTTCTTTGCTTGGAAAACACGCAGAAGTCGTAATATTATTAACTAAAGTTTTTTTTTTTTTATCAATATGCGTCTATTGCTAGTTCATATCCTCTTCTTTCTCTTTTATGTTCTATATTCTTCTACTTTTGTTTCACATATCTGATTTCTGTAATTTTAATTCAGTGATTTAGTTGGCATAACCTAGTTTAGATCCGAGTTACTGCAGATTTCTGTAACATTCGCGATAGCCTCTAAATCGTCATTAGTTCTCTTTTGAAACTTTTTCGAATTTGTTACTCCTCCCTTATCTGTTGCTCCTTTGAGCCTTATCCTCTATGGTGCATGAATATTGGTGTGAATCCGGTGACGGTAACTGGTAGAAAATGTCAAATTCTTTAACCTCAGAAAATTGGAATCGACGTGACTATATATAGCTCAACATTATGAAGGAGGCATATATGCATGTGTATTTTGGGTTTGCCATAAATAACCAAAGTATGTTACATGTTGATATACTTTTTACGAACGATATATATGTGACGATCAAATTAACATTTATTATCGAAAAAATGATGTAGCTACTGGTGATGAAGAATATCAATGCATAATTAATTAACGGTCAATTTGACTTACCCCGTGTTAATAGGTCAATTAGACTTAACCCCCCTAAAATGATATCAATTAGTGTTGCCCCCAACTTTGCCTTAACCCCCCAAAATTTATATGCGATAATAAAACGGAATTGGGGGTATCTCAAAATACCATATCAATTTGTTCACTGTAATTGTTAATTAATTCACATTTTAATAGCAAAAAAAAATTCACATTTTCTTAAAAAGTTTCCTTTCTACTCCCAAAATAACTGACAAACCCCTTTTGCCATATCACTTGACTCCAAATCCTCTTCATAAGAAATGGTTATGATTTAGATTTAATATATTTCATCACAACTCTTTCAAAATCAGGCCCTATCCCCCTTGAACAAATCTCTTTACCATTTTACTTTACTTCATAACTTGAACATAAGCCTTTTGGTCCCTAAACATGCTACATTTCAATTATGTCCCTGATCCAATTACCTTAAATTTCAAATTACGACTTG
Source organism: Chamaelirium japonicum (assembly GCA_947650365.1). Taxonomy (NCBI): domain Eukaryota; kingdom Viridiplantae; phylum Streptophyta; class Magnoliopsida; order Liliales; family Melanthiaceae; genus Chamaelirium; species Chamaelirium japonicum. The sequence goes on along the minus strand of OX393556.1, from coordinate 47,599,600 downwards.
CAGTTCTAACGGCTTAAAACCGAAAAATCCCTGAGCACCTTCTTGTGAACCCTAGCCACTTGGGCTTACTACCTATCCAATGCCCGAGTCGTTACCCTAACGGCTTGTTTAGTTCGCTGCGGTTCGGAGCACACGCTGCAGGGGAGTCGCAATGCGTGTAGTTGGAGCACAGTTTTTTGCTGTGTGTTCCGACTACCGGATTTTGTGTAGGAAAATGGTTGAGCGGTAGTTCCAACTGCATCGATTGGATGGAACTATACGGAACCAAACAAGCCTCTCCGTGCAGCGTTGACCTGTGCGTTCCAACTGCACGGAACCAAACAAGTTGCGAGAGATGAAGGGAGCTATGGAGGACTTCTATCTTGATGTACCAAATATGTTTAGTACAAGCCGTGGTGCCCATCGTGGCACCATGGGCGTGGCCGTGGCGCCCTAGGTGCCGCCGATCACAGCAACAGAAACCAGCCTCTAGGGCGAGGCACACGAACCTACGACCTCCCCCCGGAGCACCACCAGAATGGCGGCCTCCTCCCTCCTCTTCTTGTTCGTGGGTCTTTTCTGAAGCCCTAGAGCACAAGCCGCTCCACTTTGTGGTCTCTTCAAGTGATTGGGTTCTCTTCTTTGATACAAGAGGTCACACCTCCTTTTATAGCAAGGGGATGAGATATGAAACGTGAGAGCATGGGAGACCAAACCCCTACGATATTGACTTCTCAATCAATTCCCAATAACTCATAACTCTTCATCCAACCTTTATGGCCAACCTCTATCCAGCCAACCCTTATCCAACCAAAACGAATAGATCAGCCAACCTCTATCTCTCTAAACCAAAACATAAAGGCTGGGCTCTTGCATGGGCTTGGGTAACGGACCGAACTACATGGGCTGCCGAAACCCTAGCATTACCACTTTCATCAAAACAAACAACAAAACTGGGACTTCCAATCGGAAGTCTCAGTCAACACTTCCAGCACTTCTCCCACTTCCACCACTTCTTTCACTTTCTAACAGCCGAACGGCTCCTAAGTTGGGTCGAATGGATCGGCTCACTTTGGTTCTAATGAGTCAACTAGGGGTATGTTTGGGCATGGAAATTTGTAGGGCAAATTACAAAAACCTCACCTGAACTATGTATCTCATTTCATATTGACCCATCAACTTTTGTTTGAATAATTAGACCCCTCAACTCCGTTCCATCTACATAAGCCCCTTCCGCCAATTTTCATTCCAAAAGTATCCTTGTCCTAGTATATGTTAAATATTTCACAAATTATTTGAGTATTATTGGAAACAAATAAGAAAATTTTTGAATAAAAAGTTAAAGGAGAGGGGCCAAATGCGAATTGAGCATAGTTCAGGATTCAAATTGTTTTAAAAAAAGTTAAAGGACCAGTATTAAATGAGATGTATAGTTCATGAAAAGTTTTTGTAATTTTTTGGAAAAATGAATGATTAGATCCGCTGTCCTTTATATGTATGCCGGTCACATATCATATTAGGTAATGTCATCAAGTTTGGCTTATCAAGCCAGGTTGAGCCCGACCCGACCCATTGATACACTCTTAATAGGGTTAGCCTTCAAATATGTTGACAGTGATGAATAAGGGCCTGTTTGGATATGCTCCGATTTCAGGATTCTAGGATTCTGAAAGCCCAGAATCTTTAAAAAAGACAGAGCCTGTTTGGATACAACCCGATCCCAAAAAATGTTTCTACGGAGAGTCCAAAATATACTTTTGAAAGCTATTTTTCTGGAGTCCAAAATCGAGGCTCCAGAGCCCTTTTTTGAGATTTTAGGATTCCGAGCTTGTAGAATCTCAAAATCAGAATCATATCCAAACAGGGCCTAAAATAATCTTCTTACCTTGCGCCTTCCTTCTTTGTCCTCTTTCCATGCCCATCTAAGCCTTGATTAATTAACATGAAGTGTACCAAAGTGTCATCTTTTGTATGTCTGTCTTCTTATTTTTGTCTTTTGTCATTTGGTATGGTGGCATCCTTTCAGATTTCACCATGCCTTTGTTTTTTCATCCTCATTTGCCTGTAATGCCTAAAGGTTTTTTACAATAACGTTTCTCACTTTAGAAGAGCTTCCATGGTTTTCTTAGTCTTATTGCTCGTAGCGCCTTTGTTGTTTCACTTTGCATGCTTGATGTGCAAATCAAGTGCGTACATCTGTTTGCACATGTGATATTTGTAATTAAAGTTTTATATATTTAGGTGAAACTTTATTTGCACAGTTTTATGTGTAAAAGCTATACAAATAGAAAATAGTGTGTATTTATTTACACACATCACACCCCATTAACCAAACAATCCTAAATTGTTTACACATGTGTTTTCAAAATCACATGCTAAAAATACAGCAACCAAATAAGCCCTGTGTATGTCTGTGTGCATAGGTGCTATGGGGGAATTTCTACCGTCGCTTGATCCCCCCAACAATAAATTAGTTCAATTTGGGTGATTTAGAGTGTTGTAGGTGTAGAGAATAGAGAAATGACACAGAGATTTGGTATCGAAGTTTGACCGAAGTCTACGTCTCCATGTTGTAAGTCGCAACCTTGAATCCACTATTTTTCGAATGAGTAAAGCTACCCCTCGACAGGCTGAGGGGGGCTTGAACATAGAAGTGGAAAAGAAATAGAAGATTGGAAAATAAGATGTGGTCTTACATCCAACTAGCCTAGACGCAGAGCTCTGCTACTCCACGCAAGGCTGTAGGTGTTGGAACTGGCCAAATAAAAAAGTCATGTTGCTGTCATCTGGTGTATTTATAACCGCTGGCCTTCCATAACCATTTGTGCTGACATGGCAAACTACGATTGGTCCATGTGGCATCCTATAGTTGATCCATGTAAGGGCCTCTGAATGGGCCATAAGTTGTCCTTGTGGACCTCTGAAGGTGTGGGTCTCTGTTGGCCTGCTGGTGGATCACGAGTTGTCTTCGTGGGTCTTGGATATGTGGGCCTTAACTATTTTTTCACCCATAGGTGTGTGCGCGAGTGAAACACACACGAAAGACACTCATCGCTCATTAGTCTCTGATGATGGGTGTAATGTGGCTTGGGTATGGTGACAAAAAAAGGTCTGCTGAAAAAAGATGTACAATTTTAGACTTGGGCCTTGAAATCTTTTGTACATTTTTCAGCTTTGAAGACTTGGCATTAACCTCTTAAAATTTCCTACCCACGTTTATTCCGTATTATTATTATTATTATTTTCCCTTCATATTCGAACTTTTGATAAGTCAATGGAGTGGGGCTATTAGCACACCAAGATTTGCTCTCCAAACACCATTTGAAAGTTTTTTTTATTATAAAATTACCCCCAAGTAAAATGGCCAAAACAATCAGTTTTTTTTTTTGTTCGAGACACGTTCGGCTGACCAGGGCTGAACAAGGTACAATATGTTCAGCCGACTAGAGTCGAACATTGTATTGTACGCTCGACCGACCATGGCCGAACGTATTGTACCATGTTGGGTGGCCGAACGCGTTGTATAATGTTTGGCTCTGGTCGGCCGAACGTCCTATACAATGTTCAGTTCTGGTCGGTCGAACGTAAGGTTTGGATGCCGGTAGATGACGACGAAGAGAGGAGCTCGTCATGTAGGCGGAAAAGCTCGGGGATGGATGGAGAAGTTCGGAAAGGAGATGAACTCGGGGAGGGGGGAAGAGTGGAGACGAGCTCGTCGGAGGAGCTCGTTGAAGCAGTTGATGGTGGAGGTAGGATGCTAAGGTTTAGATGTGTGTGGAGTAATTTGAGAAAGAAATGTAGTATATAATTTTTTAAAAATTAAAGATATGCACTGAGCAAATATATAAAATTTTTAAAACTACATAGTGTGTAAAAATATTTGGTGTGTGAAAAGATAAAAAAGGAAGACTTGGCGTGTCAATAGCCCCACTCCAGTCAATGGTAGTACTGCTCAAAAGATGGCTCATCGTTTAAGAAATATTGACTTCAGTGTTCAAACCAATATTATTTTAATTATTGTTACATTGGTGGTGGTGTTATCATCTATCGTCATTAGATCATTCCATTGATATCCTATTTATTCGCATCACTATGGCTCTCTCTCTCTCTCTCTCTCTCTCTCTCTCTCTCTCCTCTTCGTTGGTAGGCCCCCACCTGTCAAATGGGAAACACTATGATACCTGGTGCAACTAGCAAGAGGCTTGTTTTCAGATTTGAATGGTAAAATATTTTCCGTAATTTTTTTTTTTTTTGTGTTAATTTAGTGGTTTGGCGACCGGTTACTTTCAAAATCCAAAACCGGGAGTAGAAATGAGCAGTTCCCTCTATCAAATCTCATCCCTTACCGCTCCCATTTTTGCTGCTTAACTTTAATTTTTTTTTATTTGATAAGAAGAAGAGTTAAGTGTTCATGCTTCACCTGCACAGATCAATCTGTTTAAACTTTAACTAGTTCGCATTGTCAACGTACAGAGATAGATCCACTTCGTGAAGCATGAACCAGCGCATCCGAGGCCAGACTCGTACGAGTACCGACTCGCTGACTCGCGCTACCACATAAGACTGCACCTGGGGCGGGTCGTGTGGACAGATCGGGCGGTTTCAACATGATTGAGGAGAAACGATCAACATATAACAATCTCATTGCGACAGTACAATCCATAAAGTAAACCATTGCATTCTTATCTAAGTAATGGTCCACCCTTGGATGGATAAATGCTCATCCAATGGTGACCATTATAAATAGGATAAATACCCATCAATGTTCCACCATAGTGAGATCACATCTTGTATTCAACGGATGGATTCTAATCGGACGACCTCTACTTAGGGGTGGCAATCCTTGACCCGACCCGCCAACCAGACCCGAACCCGACCCGAAGTTAGCGGGTTTGGGTTTGGCCTAAACAGGTTCGGGTCATAAACAGGTCGACCCGATTGACCCGTTTATTTAATAGGTCGGGTTCGGGTTTGTACTTATAACCCGATTGACCCGTTTACCAAATGGGTCGTGTCAACCCGACCCGAACTGACCCGGCCCAACCTGAACCAACCCGACCCAACCTGGCCCAATCCGACCCGTCTGACCCAACCTGGCAGGTTTACATGGGTTTTGTTGACCCAACCCGACCCGTTTAGTAAACGGGTTAAACCGGTCCAGGTCAACCCGTTTATTAGGCGGGTCAGGTTTGGGTTTAAGTTTGACCCATTTGTTAAACGGGTCGGATTCGGGTTGGGTGTTTTGCCCTTATACCTATGTCTCAACCAGACCCGAGCCCGACCCATTGCCACCCCTACCTCTACTCAATAATATACAATATAATTTTTATATATTTACATAATGAACGGGTTTCTAGTTGGGCTGGGTCGGGTTGCCGGTTGGGTAAACCGAAGCCTCAGCTTAGGACCAACCCATACATGTAAAATTCCAACCCAAGCCCGTCCAAATTCAGGTCGGGATCGGGTTAGCCCGCCCAAGTTGCAGCCTTACTACCACATCAAACCTGTTATGCTTTGTACTAGTAAAAGGTCCCAGATTATTCATGCTCAAAAGAATAAGATAGTTACAGGCAAAACCCCAAAGCACAGTACACGTCGATATAAACAATTTATCATTACATGTTCATTATGAACCCGCATTCTTTCATATCCTGAATTCAGACAAGTCCAAATCACATTTACATGTTGTCAAGATCCACAAAAAAGATCGATAGTCCAAGGATCGAAACTCGTTGAGAGAGAGAGAGAGAGAGAGATGCCCAATTTTTAATAACACCACAGACTGCATGCTCGCCACTAAGGCGAGGGAGAAACCGACCATTATTCGAACCCTTGACACATTGCGCACTATAGCAATTCTCGCAAGTTGTAGTTTCTCAACTTAAAGGATGAAAGTTGTGGTGTATGGCAAACCTAAGAGTCAAGGGCAGGCTTTGCAGGAAAACTTGTGAATGTTGATGGTTTCAAATCCTTCCGCACGGGTGTTAGTCGGACTTTTGGGGGAATCTTGAAAGTTACGGAGTCTGAGGATCTCCTGTGAACTTTTACAGTCTGTGGGGTTTGTCCGATGGACTTTGAACTCAAAAGTTCCCAAGGAGTTTAAAGTTACTAAAACCATGACACTACTATTCTCATGGTCACCAATAGGCGTCGCTCGTATTGGTCGTCGGGGGAGATCGCTGGCACTGGTTGACGCATTAACTTTGAAATTCCACCTCACCAATTTGTATATGCAGGAACATTAAAGTTCTACACCTGAGAACTACCATCCAAATTTCTCCAAAAAGTCCCCAAACACAACTAAGCGGGACTTTAAGTGCCACTCAAAAGATTCTCGAACAACTAATAGGGATTTGAATTGCCACACCAAAGTTCAACAAACAGCTAATAGGTTACTTAGAAGTTCTCCGTGAATAACCCCCCACAGAAAGATTAGATGAATTATCTTAAAACACATCATTCACCTCATAACTTTTAATATTCCAATTCCATAGTTTTTTGCTAGACCTGGCTAGGAAAGTTTCAACTGAAACTGAAACAGTGGAAAAATGGCCAAAACTTATTTTTGGTGTCTTATGAGGCCCTCCAAGCACAGGAACCAGGCCCCCCAGCAAGGCCAAAATCACACAGGTATCATGCACCCGTGCAGGTTGCACTCAAGGAGCTAACTTTTCCATTCTTTAACCATGTCAACCACCAGGTTGTAGTTGGCCACAATACAGGGAACTCCGGCAATTCGAAACCGCGACCACCAAGATGCAACCAACGTTGCAAAATGGTTGAAATAAGAGGGTATATTTAAAAGAGGATTTTGCAGGAAACCCCTCATAGTATAAATTTCTCTCCCTCTCCCTACGTGAATCGCACTCAATGTAACCCTCAGGATAAATCATGGCCGCCAATTATCACCCTAGATAAAGATGGACTGCCAGATATATCTCCCAAAATATCGACAGTCGATGTGGCAAAATATACAATAGAAACCTGCTTAGAGTCTTAAATTGTTTTAACTACACTCTCTATCTATCCCACATGGCATATTATTGCCTTAAAAGACTTCCAAGTCTGGGATTTTTAAAAAAACTTAGGTAGTATACTCCCTGTTATATGAAAGGAATCTATTGATAACTGATCACCAATATTATCAGATTTCTGATCAGAAGCTTGCACCGGGCCATATGTTCCTTGCCTTCTGACCCCTCCAATTCATCTATGTTCAATCCATCTTCATACAGAACTCCTAGATACACTAAGCCCCCAATCACATTGTTTTACAAATGTCATCCACTTGTTTTCCGTTCTCCCCATAATAAAAAAGGCCGGACAACAAGCCTGCTCTCATTTAACCACTGCATCATCCACCCTTGTACCACTAAACCCATTATGAGACTCCAATTGAAACTACAATGTGATGGATTATGAAATAAAGTTCCTCCTGTCGTAATATGGATGAAGTTCGAAGCACTATGCGCAAACATCAGGCGTATGTATGAGTTGCCGGAAGTGTCAAAAAACCTAAAATCTACGGAAGGCACACTTGGACAAGACAATAAACACTATATAAACTTAAAGGTAAATTATAGTGCATCACCTCCTAAAGATTCAGAATTCCTTAGAAGTATAAGAAAAGTAAACCATTCTGGTCAACCCAAACATGTGGAAAGCCTACAGATGATATGGATTGAAAGAGCATACATATCAATACTTGCGGTAGAAAGAAGTTTCCACGGAAGTAGCAGAGAAGTTGAACTTGAAGTCGAACAAAAGCAGCAACATATCGATTAGCATGGTTATATGATCGAGTTCAACTTATCGAGATGCATTGCTTCATTTTGTTCTCTATTGAACCATACAAAGATAAGGCACTATGTAATGTCATTCTGATGCCGCACTTATTTTCTATTAGGACAAACTCTGTCGTTCAATCATAGGGAACACTGTGTAAGGAGTAAGATTTACACCAACAAATGGCTGGATATGATCCACAAGCATGTACTGTTGTAGACCGATGACCACGTCCATGCATCATATGTTCCTCTCCAACAAAGGTTATTCTAGGACCATGGCCCATGCATTTTAAGTATTTGCATACTATGTCCGTGTCATTCAAACTTCGGTAACATACTGTTCCATGTTGACACTTGACACAGCATACACTGGTATGAAAAGACTGATGAGTAGTTGTTTTTAATTGATTAAGAGGCATGATTCATCAAAAATAAGTTCTGATGTTCGTTTAGAAATCCAGGATCCTATATACTAGCTCAAATTTATTGCTGATGAGCAAGATAACATGTTTATCAGTGTATTTAAGGGTATCAGCCACCTAAATTACAAGATGAAATAACATCACAGTCAATAACAAACATTAAATAAATGACAACTCAGATATTAAGGTATATAAACTAAATACAAATGTAACAGTTAAACATATCTCAATCAAATAAATATGTGGGTGTCTGCATGAATAGTGGAACACAAATAGCAAATGATGGATATGAAAATAGTACATCAAGTCAACTCCACAGGCATTAAAAGGTTTCCCTTCTTATTGGTTGCTAGATAGGATATTGCTAGTTATTGAAAATTAGTGGGTTAAAAACGAACAAATACTATATTTTCATGTGCCCAATAGTGTTGCCCTATAACATGCACCGACTGGTGCTTTAATCCATAAATGTGGCACATACCATCACAAAAGAATAAACAAATAGGGATCATTGTCTCAAAAAATATAGTTGACAGCACGGCACATGTTGTACAATATTGTATGTATCAACATTTTGTCGTAGCCAAGATGGTTGGAGGAATATCACCTAAAGGGTATGAACTTGTGGATGGTTTGTGCATAGCAAAATGATTAATGTAATTGGCTACAAGAAGTTTTGGTCCATAAAGGCTATCTATCAGGCCTTCTTTTAGAGTCCATTAAACTCCAGCAAATCCATACTATATCTTTCCATTTTATGCTTTGGGAGCTGCTTATATTGCAAGATTTAAAGAGTCCAAGGACAAAATTAGTAACTAGTGATGACAGAAAATATACGTAGGTAGTAGGTTCATCTAGTACATGCGGGCTCTTGTTCAGAGACTCAAACACAACTCATGTTATGGATTTTAGAGACTCAAATACCTCTTGGCATACAATAACCAATCAAAACGTGGTCATTCGTACCTAGGATTTCCTACTCTTTCTTAGACAGTCTTCTGCCAAATTTGTAAGCAAATTCGACCAAACATACATCGGAGACCTGCTTACAGTCCCTGAATCCTCTAAGGAGGTCTCTTCCTTTCCCACACAGCACATTTTCCTATTAAGATACAATCAATTCCAAGTATTAGGATTCTTTGAAGCCTTAGCATCGCAACTAATGGTGTTTCCCCAAACTACAAAGAAATGAGAATTGATAACCCGGAAACCTACGACATGCCATAGGTGGTTGTTATTTTATCCCTACAATTCAATTATGTCCTTGACTTCTAGAAACAGAAAACCCACTATAATTCAGCTATAATGAAGAATTAAAGTTTTAGAATATCGGAGTCGTGCCTATTCATGACTGCATTAGTTCTAAAATCTAAAGTAGTGTCCTCTGAGTCTCTGACATAATATCACGGTACTGGCTACATCAGCTACATTATATGAGTTCTGTTAAATCATATTACAAGCACAAAGAGCAAGATTGAGGATGTGCCACTGGCAAAAAGTGAAGAATCCAGATTCCTAAGGTCATGACTTGGTTTGCATCATCAGCATATCGGAAAACTAAGGGATGGCATGATAAAGGTCCTTAACTTGATGCATAATGGAAACGAATAATGGAAAACCTTACAAGACAAAGAAGATGAAGATTACAACAACGAGAGAAGGGGCAGATCGATTCAACTAATACTAAGATGTTTACTGATCCAATTAGGAAGCCTAACTTAAGAAATCAGAGAAGGCTAAAAACTTGGACAGATTTTGACAACGTAAAAGAGTTCTACTTTGACTGCATGAAGATTTCCCTTTATGTAAGATTAGGCCAAGACTGAGGGAATACCTAGCAACACAAAGAAACTTCTGTTTAGCAAAATGCTTTGTGGCGAACTACCTCGATGCAATATTTCCTTTATAATTCTATTTCCTAATTGTGGAGAGAAAGTCCTAGTCAGATAAAGACTTTCTTTGTTGATTTGATCAACTTAAGGACCAGTCTTTTTATCTCGATTTTAAGATGGGAAAAAGCTACTCTGAATGAATGTCTCTAAAGAAGTCATACTTTGGTAATTAAGTTTGAAAAGTTTTAGTTAAAGATAAAATGCATTTAACATTTGTTTATCGTAAAATACAAGGGAGATACAAATTTACAGTGTGTAGCAATCAGGCACATGTCACATGCGAGCCAGATGAGGAGAGCATTCATAGAGAGGCTCACTAAAGAAAGAGCATGAATTTTCTTCCTTTTCTCTCATAGCACCATAGATAAACTTGTCAACTTCGTTATAGGTTCCTTAAGCACATAGATTTCATTTATTAGTTGATAGGTCTCTTCTTAAATGTGTTTTGAAATAAAGTATGATCCCAAGCTCCGATCACGAGATAGAACTTGTCACCAAACCCATCTAATCTCGGCCCAACATAAAAAGTGAATGTCATGCTTTACTTATTTAATAAAGTTATTGAGGAAGAGTTCATTTTAAAATAATAGCATACGGATGTGAAATCTATTTCTCTCAAAAAAAAAAATTTTTTTGCAATCCTCAAGAATAATTTTTAAGAAGGAAAAAAAACATATATCCAACTTTTGTGCAGTGTCTAAAAACTAAAAAGCGGCCCAGGCTGCTAGGGAGGTTAGGCGGTTCCCTAGGCGCTAGAACGTGTATAGATATTATTCTATTGTTGGTAATCTTGAATTTATGGTTTGGATTGTACTAAAATCATGGATATTATGATACTATCTCATAATATCATGCGCTTTTGTTCTTGTTAATCTTAAGTTTATGGTTATGTAAATGATGTCTACTCTTTAAAATAATGGTTGGGATAATCTTAAATTTATAGTAATTTTAAATTATATAAATTATATATAATATCAAAATAATAATTAAAATAATTAAAATAATTAAAAATGCAAAACGCCTAAGCACTAGAAGCGCCCCCACCGCCCGACTAGTGCTTAGCGCTTAGCACTTTTTAGAACATTGCTTTTGTGCTTGCTATTCCGAGTCTAGGAGCAAGGACCGATAGATGCCAAGTGTGAAGACCGGTGACGCGCTCAGGGCTATTGCCACAACGGAGGCTACAGGCATAAAGAATGCCAGCAAGGACCATTGGGACTCGAACCATGTCCCGAGCAAGGTTTGAGAATTCAGGTTCGGGCTTGGGTTCAGGTTCAGACCATGCAAAAAGCGAACATGTTCAGGTTCGGATTCAGATTTGGGCTCGGCTGGTTCAGTTGTTTCGGGCCTTTTGGCTAATAATTTTTTTTTTAAAAAAGGGTTTGATTCACCTGATTCGGGCACGAATCGGTCGTTTCAGCTCCAAGTCATGTGATATATGAATAATGGAATAGTTACTAACTACAAATATATCATTCAAACAAATGCAATGATGGTATGAACCAAATACGAATACTACCTGATTCGGGGGCATAATGTAGGTTCGGTGGCTTGGATAGGTCAAAATCTGAACCGGTTCAGATGAACTAGTTCAGGAACGAACCATCCTCAAACCATGGTCTCAAGGTAGGAGTGTAATTTCTGACTTGAGGTTGGTAGTCGTTCAAGGTTTGCTAATGTTATAAGGTATTTAAGGCGGCATCAGAGGAGAAAGAGAAAAATACTTCTTGACAATGGGAAGAATTACTTGTGTGAAAAAGAGAGAGGATATACTTTAGGTTTAAGGTAGGAAGTAGATGGGAGGGGAATGGATATGAGAGACCACATAAAATGATTCAAAAATGGAAATGAAACTATTGGATTACAATTTGTTGGATGAAGTGGAGAGGAGCTGTGGGAGTGCTATGTGATTGATGCATGCCTTCAAGACTTAAGTTTTACATGACAACAATAAAACCAATGCTATATGGTTCAGAATGTTGAATTCTTAAATAGTGCTCAAAGCCTCAATCACATAAAATGAGCTTCACAGAGATGAGATGTTGAGTGGGTGTGCAGCAAAACAAGGAGGGATTAGAACTAGTTGGATGAAGTAGAGAGAAGATGCGGGAGTGCTATGTGATCGATGCATGTCTTGAAGACTCAAGAGTAAGTTTTACATAACAATAAAGCCAATGTTATATGGTTTAGAATACCGACTCTTAAATAGAGCTCAAACACATAAGATGAGTGTGCCAGAGATGAAGATATTGATCAAATTGTTATAAAACAAAACCTTAAAACATGAATACTCATTTTCATCGATACTTGAGTATCGCTCCCAAGTCTCAAGTGAGCATGATTTCGATCATATCATAAATGGGTCAGCACCCCAATGTACACAGAGGATTGAATTTAGTATCAACCCTATAAGAATGTTGTCAGGATCAAGATCATATCATAAATTGTCAAGGGGTTCACGGAATCACAACAGTTATGGATAGTATGAACTTTCTAATTTCTTCAAAATAAGGGAAAATAAAAAGTAAAGAATAAAAAATAATGAGACAATTGTAAATTGTAACCTAGATAAATAACAAGCAAATAACTTTAAAATATAGCATAAACAAGCATACGTGACCATCTATTGATCTAGTGGCAGTTCGTTTAATCCAAAATATGAGCCAATGGTGACCTAGATAAATATCAAACAAATAACTGGAAATACTATAAATAAACACATGTTTTGACCAACTTTTTTTTTTTTTTGAGATCGGCAGGTGTCCCGAAACCTTTCAGGATGGACCCACTTCGGGCTCGAACTAATCCCTACGCACTCCTGGGTAACTCGAGGGGGGGGGGGGGGGAGTTGAACGCACAACCTCCTCACCCAAGCATCAATTTTTTGACCATCTATTGATCTTGTGGCAGTTGGTTTAATCCACTTCAAACTTCTTCCCAATTAACAATAAAAAACGTGTAAAAATATTGTGAAAATAAAAGGAATTTTACTATTTTTAACTCAAAGATGATCAGGCTAAACCATCGGTGAAATCTCACTTCAAATACTTCACTCCACTCGCAATATAAAAGCACACTCGGACAAATGGAAACACATTCTGAAAAATGAGAGAAAACAAAATGAATCTTCTCAAGGACCTTTCCCAAAAACTCCTAAAATTCTCTATCTAGTGAGCTCAAAAGACAATGATGATAGCATAAACTAGTGGGCAAGGGTTTAAAAGGGTGTAATATATTTTCTTATCCCAAACAAGTGAAACAAACAACAATAGAAGAGTCCAAATTAAGATCCATGTTTAAAACAGGGCACTGAGCTCGTGTTTTTGGCTTGAACAGCATGGCGAGGATCAGATAGGATAGTGAATCACATGATCCACATCCAATGACGGATCATCCGATTCAATCATATCTGGTCCAACCACCTAATCCAGATCGAAAAGGCTCCCCATATTATAAGACAACTAGTAAGAAACCCGGGCAATGCCCGGATGAACTTGATGCACGCCATTTGGCACAAACGACATCACAGTCGTCCAAGAAGTGTGAGTGAATGTGATTTACCTGTTGGAGTGTGATTCACTTGTCAAAAAGAGATAGATAGTATCTATGAAGCACAGACACGGGTACGGCGACACGACACGACACGGACACGGCGACACGACATTTCTTCAAAAATGAAGGACACGACATTTCTTCAAAAATGAAGGACACGACATTTCTTCAAAAATGAAGGACACGACACAGCTAGGACACGGCAATTAATATTTATTATTTTATATAAATAATATATAATACATGAATACTACATAAAGATGCTTAATTTAGAAGAATAATTCATAAAACATGCTCCAATTAGATGGGAAATTACTTTATGGTTATGTTTAAGAAATTTCAATGGTAGCACAATACCCAATTTGACAACTACTAAATTTTTTCTTTTGATAATTTCAACGATTCAGTCTAATCAAAATTGAATTGAAGAGGGCAAAATGAAGTTTATTTACTATGGGGTCGGGTTTGGCACTATGGGATACTCACTAGAGGTCATAAGGGTAATGACAACTATCCAATAAAGTTCACAAAATCCACAAAGTTCTAGAATTATTGCTAAAAGATTATCTTAATATTTGTAAGAAAAACCCTATTAATTATATCCTATGATGTTATAACCTTAGAGTATATAAGTTAAAGCCAAATCTTAATCACAATCGTCCATTACACCAAGCCCCAAACAAATCATCCAACTCATCCCTGATTCCATGCAAACAACGTCCCTGCCGTGTCCCAGCCGTGTCCTGGCCGTGTCCCTGCCGTGTCCCAGCCGTGTCCGGCAGTGTCCTGGACAAAAAAAAAACCAGGACACTTCGGAGCCGTGTCCGACACATGTCCGGGCCGTGTCCGAGCCGTGTCCGTGTCCGACACGTGTCCGACACGGACACGGGGCCCTCTACGAAGTGTCCGTGTTTCATAGGATAGTATTAATGATTTTACTAATTAACCTCAAATGATCATTAAATGTCATTGAATAGTCATTTATCATTTTTATAATATGTTTTTAATAGGATTCATGAGAGAGAACCGCATTCACACACGCGAGAAGAATTTTGGCTCTTAAAAAGAAGTCCACATGTCACAACACTGGAGAGAGACTTCCATTTTAGTAATATACTATTAGATAGGATCTGGATCACTAGTTAGGGGAGCAGTGTTTGGTTTCCGGTAAAATATAGAAACCGAAAAGAAAGTACTGGTTTTCCTACATAAATGGGTGCTAGGTCGACGAGAAAGGTTGCTCCCCACAAGAAAATACTTTTCCCAAGAAACCAATTTTCCATCAAAAGACCATAAATTTTTTCCTGCCAAAACATAGAGAAGCACGAGAAAGGAAAAGAAAAGGCATATTCTTGCTTTCTTTTCCAGACAACCAAACAGTAGCAAGAAGATGCACTATTCCTTCCTTATACTTTCCTTTCATTTCCTTTCTATGAATCTTTTCTTAAAAAATTTCTCGGTAACCAAACACAGATAAGAATGTTACTATCCAAACTAAAGTTCCGAGATTATATTCAGACCTGTTGGTT
Source organism: Chamaelirium japonicum (assembly GCA_947650365.1). Lineage (NCBI taxonomy): Eukaryota > Viridiplantae > Streptophyta > Magnoliopsida > Liliales > Melanthiaceae > Chamaelirium > Chamaelirium japonicum. The sequence goes on along the minus strand of OX393556.1, from coordinate 47,584,439 downwards.
GATTATTAAACTTCATTGAATCTCCAAATTTATGGAACAATTATAAACCTGAGAAAACATGCACTAAAGTTGCAAGAAACGATTAAAAAATAGTTGCATTGATAGGTTGTAAGATTGGAAAGATATAGCAAAGATGAAGCATTCAAAAAAAATATGGAATGGGTAAAGTTGCTTTTATGATATATGGCTCCAAGTATGCCAGAAGAATATAACACCTTGTAGTTAGCATGCTGAAAATCGACACTGAATGTGCCAACGGAAGCCAAATGGTCCCACATGTATGACCTACCAAACATAATTGTATAACCGTTGTGATCTGGAATGTGGAGAACCCTCTGTCCCCTTTGGACAAACATCAAAGTATAAGAAATAGTGAGAAAATTCTATATAAGTTCAGATAGACAGATAAAAGAAGAAGGGAGAGTAAAAATAATGTAAGGCTTACAACCTTACATATACTTCAGTTTAAAAAATTTGATGGATAGTGACATCAGATGAAGCTGAAAAGAAAAAAGTCGAAGCTGCTCTATAGTTAGCACTTAGTAGTACCTACTTGCTAATAACAAAGACCCAACCTATAGTATAACAGAAAGAAAAAGTATGATATTTAAGGGGACAAAACCTTGTTGCCTAGTGTTTAATCTCTTTGACACTGATAACACAGAATTTGATCAAAATCCATTTATGCTCTACCAACAATGTACCTGCCCTGTGGTCAATATCATACTAAATGCACCAAATTAACCTGTAAGATACAGAAAAATGTAATGTATAAGATATGAGTGTGTTAGGCAGCAACCGATGCAGGACATACACAGAAAATCACCATTAACATATCAAACATGAAGCCAAAAACTAGCAACCAAATATAAAAGGATGTAAACTTTATCCAACAACTGATAAACCATCACCAATAATAAGCCTCTCATATGAAATGCTCATCCATAATAGGAAACGGAAACAAAAATAGAATAAATGAAGTGATATTCTACCTACTATCATGAAAAAGAGAATTCCTCTCCATTGGTAGGTGCTGTGCACTCGCCAACATCACCAACCAAGTTTGCATATGTTGGAACAATCGAGAGGCCATCCACATGTCCACCTATGAATGACACTGTTAAAGATAGAGCTCTAAAATATACACAAAGATCTATTAATGATATAATATAAATTCGACAAGTTTAGTGTGAAATATTACTTTACCTTCAATTTCATCTTTTAGCCAGTCTTGTGCACATATCAATCCCTCAACGGTTGTCGAGTCCATGGAACTCAAATACTGGTTGAGTGTTCTACCTTCAAAATCTGATGCAACAACTGACAGAGGGATCCCCAATATATCGCGGGCCATTATAGAAAGAACGGGGTACTTCGCTGAATTAAGCTTCCACCAAGCTAAGACGTTAAAACTGTCATCAAAGTCTTCTTTCGAGGGATGAACAGTTTCCTCTAAGTACATATCCAAATCTGATTTGAACGGTTGACTTGATGAAGCTTCGTGAAGATATTGATCAAGTCCTCGACGTGTATTGGACAATGTAGTGCGAGAAGAGGTCGCCGATTCTCCATCAGTTGCAGACTCAGCATTAGTGCCACCACTACGACTTCCCACATAACGAAGAAAGCCTCCGTGTTTTGAGGTACAAGTTGATTGAACTGCATATTCATTGTAGAGGCTTAATAAAAACTTACGAGTACTGTTAATCCTCTCATTGGCTTCACATGTATCATCGTAGATTACTTTGAAGAAATATTCAACGGACTTCATCTTGTATCGAGGATCCAGCACAGAAGCAATTGCCATTACCTTCCCAGTTGTGCCCCAATATTGCTCAAATTTTTCGAGCATCCGTGAAGCCATTGATCCAGCAATGGGAACTGCGGTTGCGGACCATCTCTTCAATATCAATTGGATACCACAAATATCATTAAAGCAAAGATTTGCAGTTGGAATTCTTGTGTGCGAGAACTTATATATTGTATTATAAAATGCTTCTAAACATTCGATAACAGCCTTAACATCATTCCAAACATTGGAAGATAATGAGTTTTTGTATTCCCTATCAAATCCTGCTAAGCAGGTGAAAGCATCCTGAAGTTCACATGCCGATTCAAGCATTAGATATGTTGAACTCCAATTGTTTGGAACATCAACAACTAATGATTTCTGTGGGACTCCAACCTGCTTTGCTGCCTTGTTAAACCTACTTAGTCTTTCTTGTGAAGATTTCACATATCGCACACTATCCCGCACCATATTGATTATCTCACATGTTTCCAAGCCATCTTGGGCAATGAGATTCAGAACATATGAACAGCAACCCAGATGAAAAAGATCACTATTTACTGTGATACCCTTTAGCCGAAGAAATTTTAAAATCTCTCTAGCCACCTCATCGTTGTTGCTACAATTGTCCATGACTATGCTAGATAACTTCCTATCGACATTCCAATCTTGCAACTTCTCTGCAATGGATTTACTGATTTCTTTAGCCGATGATGCAGCTTCTACATGCGAAAAATTAAGAATTTTTCTCTTGAGGATCCAATTATCATCAACAAACTGGCAAGTTAAGCACATGTATTCTACATCTTCACTCGATCTCCACATATCAACCATGATACTAACTTGACAAGGAAGCTTACCCAGTGTCTCATGCAACCTAACCCTTGCATCCTGATACATCTTCATGCAATATGCTTTAATTATGTCCGAAGACACGAGCTTAAATTGCGGCTGAAGATTTCGAACGAAAGTACGAAAACCAGTGTGGTTAACGATGTCGAACGGATACCCTTCCAGAACAATCATGCGAGCAAGATCTTGCCGGCTTAGTTCTTGGTCGAACAGGGGGTGCTCCTGAATACCGGCCCTGTCATTCTCCGCTTCGGAGGATTTCAAACCAAACCGCCGCACGAGCAGCTTCTTCCTCCTCGCCTGCTTGCCGGACAAGCATATCGCCAGATGGTTCCTCAGATGGGTGGTCCCGCTCCGGCTACTCGCCGTCAGCTGTTTCTGGCAATGGTGGCATATCGCGACGTAGCTCCCGTCCTCCCTCTGCTCTTTCGTGAAATCGTTCCAGACAAGCGACCGCAGCTTCCCCGGTTTAGGATTATGCACCACGATCACATTATTGTTATCGTTCCCATCCATCTCCGTGGACTCTGACATGCTGCAATCAATCAAGAATCCAAGATGAAGAACAAAAAGAAAAAACGTCTTCAGATCGTTTGAGTAAGTAATCAAGCAGAAATATTTACCTCGCATCGACAAGAAGATGGCCTTGGCTTGTAATAGTTGAATCCAGCTTATCCCTGGTCATTGCATCCAGATTCAAGAACCCTAAAAGATCATTGAGGACGTCTCAAGAACACGCTAACCATATAAACAGTTCAAGATTACCGAATTCAGCAAGAACAGACTAGATGGGCAATCCGTAAACATCAAATCACTGCGTTCCCAAATCCCAAAAACCCTAGATGAGCATCCGCCGATCAGAAAAACCCTAGATGAAAGAAGAGAGAGAGAGAGAGAGAGAGAGAGAGAGAGAGAGAGACCCAACAACCCTAGAGAATCCGTGAGCTCTTGTGAGAGCCCGGGGATCCGCTGTCGATTTCGAGATTGGGACTCGGGGGGAGAATCGGGAATCGACGTGAGATTGACTCGCCTGGTCAGGGCTCCGCGTTTCTCACCGGCTCGGCCCGCGAAACAATGAGATCCGGCGTGTCGACACCCGTTTTCGGGATGGACTTTGGATGTACATCTGAAAGTTTAGGGTGAGGTGGTAATTTGAACCCCCAATGAAAATTACCTCCGTAGCCTCTTCAAATTATCTCCTTACCTATGTGGCGTAATGCCACTGGTCGGTCGTGATGACCGGTCGTCGGGGTCGATACGGCGACTGATAAACCTAATCCATACCCACCTCGTCTAAGAGGCTCCTAGGTAGGGGTGGCAATTCTTGACCCGACCCGCCAACCCGACCCGAAGTTAGCGGGTTTGGGTTTGGCCTAAACGGGTTCGGGTCATAAACGGGTCGACCCAATTGACCCGTTTATTTAATGGGTCGGGTTCGGGTTTGTACTTATAACCCGATTGACCCGACTTGACCCGTTTAACAAATGGGTCGTGTCAACCCGACCCGACCCGACCCGAGCCAACCCGATCAAACCCGGCCCAATCCGACTTATCTTGACCCAACCCGACAGGTTTACATGGGTTCTGTTTACCCAACCCGAGCCAACCCGACCCGACACGACCCGACCCGGTTAGTAAACGGGTTAAACGGGTCGGGTCGGGTCAACCCGTTTATTAGGCGGGTCGGGTTTGGGTTTAAGTTTTTGACCCGTTTATTAAACGGGTCGGGTTCGGGTTGGGTGTTTTGCCCTTATACATATGTTTCAACCCGACCCGAACCCGACTCGAACCCGACTCGACCCGACCCATTGCCACCCCTACTCCTAGGTTCCTTTTCTATTCTTTGGGTTCCTAGCGGTTATGTAGGCAAACTATGAGGTGGGAATTAAATAGCACTCCAAGAGGCTCCTCAAATCTCTTCCTATGTTTTAAAAGATCAAATACTTCTTGATCATCCCTTCAAATAACATAATGACAAATGACCAAAAACCCTCGATATTATTAAGTTTTACAATTGAATTTAAATTTTATTAATAATTGCTAATATTCAACATATTAAATAAAAATAATTAAATTTATGAATAATTAGCAAAAAATAATACTAAATAAATACTAAGTAAAAATCAGTCGGCACATATTCCAAGGGAGCTCGGATTTTTACAAACTATATGATTTTTTGACTATTGTGCACGCATTCCAAGAGGCTCGGATATTCTAAGGGAGCTTAGATTTTTTATCATTGGGCACGCATTCCTATATTCTTTAAAGTTTTCTAGACAAATCTTACCCATTGAATTTGTGACAAATGACATCATCTTGGCTACTCATGTACATTCTTATAGCCTATAAAAAGAGGGAGGTCTCATTTAGCACCTCACATCAGAGAAGTGCAATTTTTAAAGCAATTGAGAGTTCTCTTCCACATAATCGTTCTCTCTTAAGTAATCTATTACTCTCATCATCTCCAACGTTATGGTGCACCAAAGTTGAATTAGCATGCTTCTTGACGACTCCAGCTTCGATGATGATGTTGACAATAGCTGCCATGGAGCAACAATAACATGCTAATTGGAGACGCGGGCGATCAAGTGGTGGTTCCGTTCAAGGTTATGCAACCATTTGGCGTAATGAACTTCAAGGTCACAACAAAGTCCCCAAGATTGCTTCACTGAAGACCCCATTTATCCTCCGCATCTTTTTCGTAGGAGATTTCATATTTTATAGTGGGATATTTATTCGAATTCAAACTACAGTTGAATAATATAATGCATAATTCATCCAAAAGAGAGATAATACTGGAATCATTGGCACATCTTCCCTTCAGAAGGTCATTGCTGCCATGAAAAATGCTCGCCTACAAAATAGCGACAGATTCGAAGGACGATTACTTGCGTATAGGAGAATCCACAAATTTTTCTTAGAACCGAACCAACCCGGCCCATGAACACCCATAGTGCCACGTTATCCTCAGAGAGTATAACAGAGGACATGTGGTAAGTACTTCCCCTATATCTTTCACCGATCAAAGAATCCAAGAATGAGGGTGCCGATTTTTCATGTCTGGGTGTTGTTGGGGCAGTGCCAAGCATGCTGGGTTGAACAAAGTGGCCACCGTCGTTCATCCTCTTGTCTTGACTCATTGGAAAAAAAGATAAAAGAAAGTCAAACGCAAAGCATCGGAGTAACCACATGTATACATATTAGAAAAAATACTACTATTATTCCTTCTCCTAATAAGGTGACCTTTTTTTTGGTAAGACATAATAGGGTGACAATGCTGGGATAAAGACGATTAAAACCAATTATTGTGCTGGAGATTCTCCACCGAATTAAAAGGATTCAACACAATGTACTTTTAAGTTGATAAATTATTTTGCTATAATTGAGATTTTTAGTACACAACTTTGTATATAAATTTATTAGAGCATCTCCAGCGGATAACCCATCTGCATCTGTACTTTGCATAGCCAAAGAACTGTCATCTTAGCTTATACATATGATGAAGAAAAAAAAAACTCTAATGGATGACTCATATGATTTTTTACAAAAACACAATGGAAATGATTAATAGCCTCTAATTTAAAGAAATGGGCCGAAAGTGATAGGCAAGTAGGCCAGCTCTGTCTGATCCCCATCACCCCTTCTCGTGTCACCACATGTCTCATTTGGGTCGTGGGAAACCATCTGCAAAGATACAGATGGGTTTGCATAAATATTTTGGGGACCACACATATATGTCCTCTGCTGGAACCTTGAATTGGGGGGATATTATCCATATTCGGGTGGGGCCTATCGAATGGGTAATCCGCTGGAGATGCTCTTAACTCCAATTCTTTATATAACAGGTTATTTGGAGCTTTATAAAAACAACACATCTTCTTTTGCAGCTTGCTCAGAAACACATTACATATCCTACAATGGTTGTCATGCCATATGTAATATTTTTATTTTTTCCAAATATTCCAATGCAAAGTGAGTTGCAATGGCTTAGCGTGAATAAGCCTAAAGTTATCGGGAGGAGTTTATGTGGTCTCAAATGTTATCGAAACAATTATGAAGACTTGATTTTAGTTATTTGGAGCAAATTTATGTCTTTCTAATGCTTCACAAAATTGATAATATAATTAAAATTTGGCCAGTTTTCTATTATGGCAATCAAAGAAAGCTATCATTGAGGTAGTACGTATGCATCATTATTTGGAGAAAAAAAGAAAAATAATCATGGAACAATTATTGGTATATTCTTGGCCATTGATGCAACAATAACTCCCTATTTAAAAACCATCTATACTTCGATACTAACACTTCTTTTTTTTTTTTTTTTTTTTGATACTAACACTTCTCAATGTTCAAATATGTTGCTTCATTTTTTGTCATTAACATGTTTCATATTCCAAATACTTTATAATTTTTTTATCCAATTTATATTTTTTAATTTTTTGGTTAAAAAACAAATGTATAACTATTGCTCCCATGCAACGCACGGATATGACACTTACTATTACACAATAGATGCCTTTGGTGCCACATGGTACCCTCCCCATGTCCCCCCCCCCCCCTCTCTCTCTCTCTCTCTCTCTCTCTCTCTCTCTCTCTCTCTCTCTCTCTCTCTCTCTCTCTCTCTCTCTCTCTCTCTAACGATGGGGATTGGATTCGGTGTCGGATGTGTGATCCATTTGAGCAACATTGCTCGAATTAGTACTGGTTGTGGTATATATCATAAGCTTCCTTGACACCTTGGAATTCCTACTCCAACTAAGTTTTCTAGATAATATATGATTTCCATATAATATGGCATTCATTAAATAAGTCGTTTAGTTTATCGAGTGTGTGTATTTAATTTAAGTTTTTTATACTATTTTAGCTATGTAGCATTTTAAGGTCAAATTATAAAATGAATTTAGAAAGTCCTACTTGATTAGGAACATGTCAACGATAGTCCTAGTCTTGTAGCAAATTAGATTAGAAAGAACTAATTTTGATTTTCTATTTTTTAATTAACCTTTGCCTAAAAAAATTACAATCTAAACCTTCTTCCTAAACAAAGAAAAATCTACAAGATATAAAACTTACTTGTGTTGGGTACTTTCCTTTGAAAGTTGTTCGTCCTCTTGTCTTGACTACTTAGAAGAAAAAAAAGAGAAAGCCAAATGCAAGAAAAGCATCAGAGTAACTAGTGCATCAGTTGCCAGTGCAGCTACCCCAGTCATGAGGACTGGCGCGACTGATAGAGCGAAAAGGGTTGTGGGGTTTATATTCATGTGCAACAGGGAAACAAATGGTGATTGCTTTTGTTACAATGTCTTTGGCCTATCGGAAGAGGTGATGGATTTTCTGGAGATGGTTAACCCCGGTTTGAGGCTGCTTTTATATGACTGAAGGGGTTAACCATCTCCAGAAAATCCATCACCTCTTCTAAAATGCCAAAGACATGGTAACAAAAATGATCCTTCTTTGTTTCCCTACTGTACATGAATATAAACCCTACGATCCTCTTTGCTCTATCAGTCGTGCTACTCCTCACGACCGGGGTGGCTGCAAAGGAAGCCGACACACAACTCTTAGAGTTAATAAAGAAATTTAGTTTACCTAAACTTTCTTTTTAAGGTGCAGTTTTATTGTTGGACAATCAATGAGAATATCTTCATATGAAATTGTGTTTTCTTCATCTAAGATATTATCTACCTTAAAATAATTTGTTTGATGGTTCATGACGGCTTGTAATGCTAGCACTCATATGGATACTTGTAGTACAAATTGCTAGATTATTTGTAGTCATGTCATATGCTTATGGAAGCTACATTGTAAATATTATTCTTTATTATAAATTAAAATACATAAGTTGAACGAACTATTAAAAAAGTAAAATGAATTGTCATCGAAGCATCGGTTTGGGGGTGGGGGGGTCTCTATCAATAGAGAGTTAAAGTTGAGTCTCCATTTCATTTACATTCCTTGCGACAATTGTTAGGTGTTTTTAGAAAAATATCGGTGGATCTGTTTCTTCTCCAAACTCTTGATTTCATGGTCTTAAACTTTGATTTCGTATATGATTTTTGCTGTATTTAAAAAAAAAAAAAATGAAACTCTTGAATCGTTTAAAGAAAACACATACCATAGCTTGAATTATTTATATAACACAAAGAAAATTAAATTGCTCATCTTCACTCGTCCAAGTCAACACTTCTTCGCTCGTCCAATTGAACTCATCATCATTAGCCCCCGATGCACCAGCACCACTGTAACCTCCAACTCACTAACCAGATCCACTAGCGCTGGCACTAGGTCCAAACTACGTCAACATCCAATCTCTCTCAGCTTGCCCCTGTTGGATCCATCTCAAATCTAAGATCATCTATCGATATTGAGCTGTCCTCTTCTGTATTGATATCCGGAAGGTACTCAATATCATCATCTAGTTTTGAATGATCCTTGGCGGTTAGAGTCTGGATCCGTCACTTCTTCTTCGGTGGCCTGGGGTCCCGAATTTGAACTCCTTCGTATCCCCCGCTCCGTAATAAAGTGTGTATGGTTGTTTTGACCTCAGTAGGACCTTCAAGAACTCTGCTACATTGGGTAAGCAACTGACGATGTGTTGCTTCAACCATGCAACACCTTCACTTTCGATCTGTTTGTCACAGTATGCATATGGTGATTTTTTGCTTCTTTGCATCCAATGGGGATCCGTGCTGTCAACCTACGTTTTTGGACCTTGAATCCCTGTGCAGGGAAGGCTGTGAGCTCATCTATTAAAAAAATTTAAAAAAGATTAATAAATATTTTTTAAAAAATATAATTTATAAATACAAATTAATTTACATGTTTTTGTACTTGGTGATAAGATTCGACAAATCGGACGCCGAGATCCGGTGAATTGAACGAAGAATCCGACAAATTCAGTGAGGTCTGGCAATGTCTTTTGGTGAATCTGAAGAACCCCAACAATGAAATCCGACGATTTCAGTGACATCTGGTGAGCCCCGATGATGAAATCCGACAAAGCAAGGTCGAATTTCGATGAAATTCGGTGACACTGGCAAGATTCGGCGTCGAATTCTGATGATTCCAACAAGCTCGAGCGACTAGCTCCATCCCTCTGACGGCGAGATCGGGTGAGTTTTTGGAGGTTTTGGTCGAAATCCGACGAAGTTGAGTGGTTTCGATTGAAACCAATCCCGCCCCTTTAAAGGCCCCAGACAGCCCATAGTTTTTTGAAACTAGTACACAGTTTTTATGAAATCTATGGGCTAGTTTCAATCGAAATGTATGAAATGCCCCCGTAAACGAAACTTCGGTGAAATCGTAATGGTTTGAAGTTTCGGACCTCCAATTCGTTTCGGGTCAAGTTGAAACCGAAATATTTAACCAAAATTTTAGAATTTCGATCGAAATTTTAAACCATGCTTGTTTTTGTGCCACATCTTTATCTTGTATTCATTACCGAATTAGAATCCACACTTATATGTGTTATAGATGTTAGGGTCCCTAGAACCCACTCTCATACTAATTGACAGCTTAAAAATAAAACAAATTGAGAATCAATGGAGCAATGCGAAATTTGATGCTTAAGGAAGCATAACATGTGAAGCCATAAGCAAACTTTGTATTGAAGGGCTCTGACGTTGAAAAAAAAATATCAAACCGTAATGCCAATTGCCCCAAATCAGTTTTTTTTTAATTGGATTTCAGGGCCCGTGTACGGATTCTTTTTCACTTGTTGGGTTTTTTTTTTCAAATTTAAGTTAGGGTTACCTAAGATATTTCGTGAGCTAAATATAGACCCACCATTTTTTCAAATTTAAGTTAGAGATACATTTGGTACTTCATGGGTTGTATATAGACCCATCTTTATTTGTTTGGGTACAAGTACCTCATATTATTCACAAAATTATTATCGAGTAATCCACAACCACTATTTTCACATGAATTCTAGGAAAATAACACAAAAACATGCATCCACTTTTCATACTCTCTCTCTGCCTCTCTGTCTCTCTCTCTTTCAAGAACTATTTCTCTCTCTCTCACACACACACTCATACACTCTCTCTCTCTCTCTCTCTCTCTCTCTCTCTCTCTCTCTCTCTCTCACACACACACACACACACACACACACACACACTCCTCTTGTTGTGATCCAAAGCGCTCGTGCAGAAGAAGGAGTATTAGAACACCAACGAGCAAAGAACTTACACGAAGAAGACGATGGCTCACCACCACCGAGAAGATGAAACAAAAGAGCAAAGGAAACAAAGAAATCACATACAATATCCGGCAACGATGATCTCTGGATTCACTATTATGGGAATACCGAGTACAAGATCTTTGCCTCTCCCAACCCCGCACAATACCCGTAAAGAGAAGCCCTCCCACAAGAGACTACTCACAACCCGCTCACCCTGGAGAAACAAGAGAAAAACCCTTTCTGAATCCCCCAAGCCTCCTTGGTTCGCTCTCCCTCTCCCTTGATGATGATTGCACTCTCTTGTAGCTTCTCTTTTTCCTCCTTACCCTAGGTTCATTCTAGGTCTTCCCTCTTATATGTATACATTCGTATGCAACTTGTAGAAGGAGTCCCACGATAAAACGCAGCCCAAACCGCATCTCCTGCATGCTGCCATGTCAAGTCGTGCACACGACCCGACCAAATTCTCTCGCTCGACTTTTATGCCGATGCCACTCGTATGCACGACCCGACCAAATTCTCTCACCCGATTTTTATACCGATGTCACTCGTGCGCACGACTTGGGAAGTCGTGCGCACGACTATGGTTGGCCGAGCCTTCCTAGCTCCTAGGGCTTTTGTCTTTCGCCATTTCTCCGTGCACGAACCTTGGAGTTGTATGCGGCTTGTTTGGAGCCACATCTTCAACAATCTCCACCTTGGCTTCATAACAAGACATCCTCCTTGAACACGAACCCCTTCTCTTGCACCGTGAATCTATCGCCTGATCACCGTCACCGCCTTTGCCCTCGAACCGGGAGCCCAATCACCGAACTTGGTGATTGCCCAAGTTTTTTTACTTGGCCATTGGAACCCACCTCTTGATCATCTTCACTTCTGAGCACGCTCCACCTGCACCTTTGTTCTTCACCGAACACCGTGAATGTACGTGTCGTCGTCCTCCTGTATAATCTGTATAAATCTCCACCTAAGGTCCCTTCATAATCATGAAGGCTCCGTCCCAAACCTCCACAACTCCATCTTGACCGGTGAAGGTGTATTCGAGAGATTCTAGCCTGAAAAGAGAGACTAGATTATCCCTCCATCCCAGAACATGATAGACATACTTAAGTGTCTGTACTGTCCCGTCAGACATCTCAAATCAAATATCCTCGACTCCTCTTATCGACACCTTAGAGCCGTCGTCAGCCATCAACTTACCAATATCGCACTCCGCATACTTGTCGAACCATGCCCTGTGCGAACAAATATGATATGTGGCTCTGCTATCAATTATCCAATCTTGATCTGATAAAGAATCAGTGGTAACCATCAGAACATCTTCCTCATCCAAATCCCTCGACAAGGCATAATCGTCGGATATGTCATCCTTGCCCTTGGATGACACTGAGCAATCTAGTTGTGCTCCACGTTTCTACTTGCACTCAGATTTGAAGCGCCTAGACTTGCCACACTTCCAACAAAGTACCTTGCCTCTTCTTCTTCTTCGTCCCTACAACCACCGTTAGTGTCTTGGATTGGTTGTCACCACCCATATCGCTCGTTCCCTTCAAACAAAGCTCGTTTGTGAGAAGCGTACATGTGACATCCTCTAATTTGATGGATTCAACGTGACCTTCAGATACTTGAAGGACTGGGGCAACGATCCCAGAAGAAGTAGTGCCTTATCCATCTCCTTCATGTCTTCATCGACATTAAAGAGTTTTTCCATCAGTTGATTGAAGGCCAAGATATGTTTCGTGATCCTTGTACCTTTTGCCATCTGAAGAGTGTAGATATTCGACTTCAGGTACAACCAGTTCGTGAGCGATCGGGTCATGTACATACTCTCCAACTTCTCCTATGGTTTTACTACGGAGACCTCCCTGGAGACGTTTGCCAACATGACATTCGTGAGACACATCCTAATTGCGCTCTTCGCTTTCAAATCAAACTCAATCAATTTGTCGTCCGACATCGAGTCCGGCTTGCCGCCTTTCAGAGCCTTGTGCAATTCGCTTTGAATCAACGTATCCCTGACTTATATTTGCCACAAGCCAAAGTTAATTTGGCCATCGAACTTCTTGATCTTGAACCGTAGGTTCGATCATTGAGTCGTCATCTCCAAATTCTTCGTCATTGAACCGAAGTCTTCAAATCATGAACAAGATGCTCTGATACTAATTTATTATGATCCGAAGCCCTCACACAGTAGAAGGAGCGTGAGAACACCAATGAGCCAGAAACTTCCATGGAGAATATGATGACTCACCACCACCGAGAAGACGAAACAAAAGAGCAAAGTAAACAAAGCAATCACACTCGATATTTGGCAATGACGATCTCTGGATTCACTATTATGGGAATAACCAAGTACAAGATATTTGCCTCTCCCAATCCTGCACAATACCTATAAAGAGAAGCCCTCCCACAAGAGACTACCCGCAATCCGCTTACCGCAAAGAAACAAGAGAAAAACCCTTCCCCAAGCCCACAAGCCTCCTTGGATCGCTCTCCCTCTCTCTTGATGATGATTTCCCTCACTTGTAGCTTCTCTTCTTCCTCCTTATCTTAGGTTCGTCCTAGGTCTTTCCTTTTATAGGTATACGTTTGTATGCAATTTGTAGGAGTCCCATGAGAAAATACAGCCCAAACCACGTCTCCTACATGCTGCCATGTCAAGCCATGCACATAAACCGACCAAATTCTCTCGCCCAACTTTTATGCCGATGCCACTCGTGCGCATGACTATGGTTGCCTGAGCCTTCCTAGCTCTCAGGGTTCTTGTCTTTTGCCATTTCTTCACGCACGAACCTTGAAGTTGTATGCGGCTTATTTGGAGCCACATCTTCAACACCTCTTTCTCTCACGCGCTCTCAAAATTTATGTGATTTCATAAACCTAATCAAGGGACATGATGGCGATGGAGAGTAGGCAACACCGCCGCCATCGGATAGGAACACGTGCCCGTTAACCATATTTCAATTGTTGAACAGAGAGCCACCCCCAATATTGATCATGCCAAGGTTGATGATTCTCATAGAGTGTGGACAATTATTGATCATATCCAAAAATTTTACCTATGTAAATAAAAATTTAAATCACGGAGTGATTGGCAAAAAAAACATGATTGCGAAATATGAGGATAGTAATATCTTTTCTCTAATCGCATAGGACTCCCAATGAGGATTTCTTCTTTTGTTCGGGACATAATTGTCCTATTAGAATGGAGCTTGTTAGTGTCTATTCACAATAGATACCATGGTTCGCAGCAAATATTTTACTTACGACTACTCTTGAATTCGCTCATAGGAACGCCACATTATTACACACCATAACGGCATAGGACAAACGCAGGAGTCAGACTTGTGACCTCGCGAGGGGGAAACAACGGGTTTACCACTGTGATGCAACTGTAGTTGCCCTATGAGGGATTGGAGCACTCATTTTATATTTTTCTATAAATAGAGACAAAGAACATAGATGGATTTTTCTATAAATAGAGAGATAACAGAGATGAGTTGGCAATCCTTTGGCTATGCAGAGTATAGATTGGGGCACTATTTTAATAAAAGCAAGATTTCTCAAAATCATGTTCTATAGTTAGGGGTGTCAATACTGATTTTTGCCAGAATTTTGCTTTGATGGATTTTAGAAAAATAAATTTTATGAAAAAAAAAGAAAAATATTTTATGGGTTGTGTTGGTTCGGATATATGTCGAAGTCGGATTGATTCAGGTTTCAATATGGTAGAACCGAACTAGTTCGGTTCAGTTCTGAGTTAGCCCAAACCCAAACCATACCTTAAAATTAAAAAAAAAAACCAAACTAACCCGGCCCTAGTTGCACCCCTAATGTAGTTGTGTAAGCCAGACGTGATGGAAATGAAATGATTCGTGAAAATATAAGACCACTGCTACTGTTCGAGGTCTACAAGTTTTTCCCACTCTCTCTGGTTCGTCCGTTCTCTCAATTCACTCAATTTGTGACATGATCACAGCCGTTTGATGGAGGCGTGTTGGAGCTGAGTGTGGTACACTTTTCAGGGTGACTACCATCATGTGAATGTGATTGTAGTGTGCGTTGATCTTCCGACCCAGTGAACCGAGAGAAAGGACGAACCGTAGAGGAATCAAACTCCATGGAGAGGGCACAAGGCCAATAAATGAATTTGCTATAGCAGAGGATTAAGACATTTTGAGTTTTTATTTTTGAGAACCTCAAGGTGAGAGGGGTTAGGCATTGACCCTAACCGGTTTATTAAGAACTACAAGAAGGAAAAAACTCAAAGGGGATTACATACTACAGGAAGGCAACCCGAGATGTTCGTGGCCATACACACGCTCCACTCGACCACTGAACATCGAATACATTCAATCACTTCATCAACTGAGCGGCGTTTGTTTGAGAAGACTCTAGCGTTATGCACTCTCCACACATGTCAAACCACTGCAAGCACTAGAACATCCCACGCATCTCTTTGACTCCGTCGAACATGGCTCCTGCGCCAAGAAGTCCACAATATCAGTAGAGATTGTGGTGGTCGCCCTCGCACAGCCACCGCTGCATGGACATACCTCCACTCTCTCGCTAGTGAACAACGAAGCAACAGATGAGAAACGGTTTCTCTCGAGCCCGAGTCGCAAAAAGGACAATGCAAATCCGGGATACCCGGGTGCCTCCGTCGTTGAAGACTGACCCTCGTCAGAATGCAGTCCTTCAGAGCTATCTACGTACATGAATATGTGAATCTTCAACGGAGCTCTCACCTTCCACAAACAGATCGCCACTGGGCAAACAAGACTCCCATTGTTGATAAACCTATAGAATGAGCGAACGGAGAAGTTACCCCCTCGGTCCCAACGGCAACGAACAAAATCCCTCTCATTAGAGACCGAGAAGTGGCCCAAAATTGCATAAAATTCTAACAGCATCGATTGAAGGAGTTGCGGGATCACCCTTAAGAAGGACACTGTAATTTGTAACATCCACCATAAACACACAAGATATTATCCGCTTTGACCATGCCGGCACTAGAACTTCCCAGGGAGGCCACCTATCCTAGTACTGCTCTCGTCCGAGCACGCTTAACTACGGAGTTCTTACGAAATCTGTAGCGGCGAACGGTTTTAAAACGCGTCTTCTATGTTTAGGAGGGGAAATTATATAAGTAGCTCAGGATCTCCTTCTCTCTAGGCGATGTGGGGCTAACTCGTGGCCTTGTACACCTCACCTCACCTCATCCATCTTGGCATTCCAACATCGGGAGTCTTGGCTCTTGGTCGTCACAATCCACCCCCCTTAGGGCTATACGTCCTCGTGTAGGGTTAGACCCCCAATCCCGATGAGAACCGGCTCTGATACCATTTTTGTAACATCCGCCCCAAACACATAAGATATTATCCGCTTTGCCCGTGCCGGCACGAGAACTTCCCAGGGGTCACCCATCCTGGTACTACTCTTGCTCGAGCACGCTTAACTACGGAGTTCTTACAAAATCTATAGCGACGCACGGTTTTAAAAGACATCTTCTATGTTTGGGAGGGGAAATTATATAAGTAGCTCAGGATCTTCTTCTCTCCAGGCGATGTGGGGTTAACTCATGGCCTTGTACACCTCACCTCACCTCACCTTATCCATCTTGGTATCCCAGCCTCAGGAGTCTTGGCTCTTGGCTATTGGATCTTGGTCGTCACAATCCACCCCCCTTAGGGTTACACGTCCTCGTATAGGGTTAGACCCCCCCATCCCGAGGAGAACCGGCTCTGATACCATTTTGTAACATCCGCCCCAAACACACAAAGAATTTGTTCGCTTTGCCCGTGCACCGCTTCGGGTTTCGTAAGAACTCCGTAGTTAAGCGTGCTCGGGCGAGAGTAGTACCAGGATGGGTGACCTCCTGGGAAGTCCTCGTACGGGCATGGGCAAAGCAGACAATTTCTTTGTGTGCTTGGGGCGGATGTTACGAATACCATATGATGCCATGAGCTATTCAACTTGAGTTCATTAACCGGATGCTATTGAGGGATTGGATGAACATAGCGGATCGTTCCCCAATTATAGAAAGGCTGCACAATTATGTTGAGGTCGGGATCCTGATGCCTGCAGCTTGGCAACACCAGCCATGCTGAGTAGTTCTACACCCAGCAGCATACAAGAGATGCCTGGTTGTGTATGGGAGAAGAGAAAACAGGTCACCAATCCAGGAGGAGATACTAATCCTGGGTGAACTAAGGTGCTTAGACCGATCAAATAGCCAGAATACCCGGCTAGCCGTTAGGAGATGCTAATGGTCGCGAAATCAAGTGTGAAATTGGTTTACTCAAGTTGTCCCTAATTAGAACTGATTAAAGTGTAATTAATAGCTCAACGCGGGGTTCAGACAACATGGACAATGGTAGAAACGGAATATAAGCCTGAAAAACCTAAGCACTTTAAAAAAGCCATGTACCCGGGTTTACCGTACTAGCTAGTCACAACTAACCGCCTCCAAGGGAATGAACCCCTTTACTAATACTAATACTAATACTATTTGATCAAAGCAGGTGAGGGAACTTGACAAGTTGCTTGATATGAGGGTGTGCCTTTTGTTAACATCTATTACCACACAAAAGCTATGAGTGACCAAACTCATCAGGGTACGAAATGGTACTATATAAACCAAGACCTGGGGCGACCGCTTGAGCTGCAGCTGAAAGGGGCCCTTCTCGCGTAAGGTACAAGTCTTATACGGAAAATAAGTGAAAGACAAGGGAAGAGAGCGTCTTTCACGGAAAGAAAGAAACTACCTTGAAATCAACCGAACACGCACACCAACAAGACCAAAGCTTAGAGAAAGATAAGTGCTTTCAGTCTGTGATGACTTACCGGCTTGGACGGCTTTCCTTTCTTTTTTAGCAGTTTCAAGATGGGCTTGACACAATGGAAGGGACTGCATTCCATAGCAAACTGGCAGTTCCACCATTGACTGCTTTAAGCACAGAGGTTTTCACTAACATGTGGGGTGTTCTCAATTGGCGAAGCCTTTCCTCTCAATCGCCGAGGGCTCACTCAAGAGCTCAAAAAGCAAACAAGTGGACCACGAAAAAAGAACAGCGACCGACAGATGGAGAAGCTGTGTGTACCTACAGAAAGCGGAACAGCTCACTGCACGCGGAAAGCAGCTTCCTCCACGATGAGAAAACAAGCGAGTTCGCATGCCAATAGCCAACAACCGGAAAGCGCACAAATGAAAACACAAACTCAACCGGCGAGCAAGCTAAAAAAACGCCCTAAAGCATGCTGCTTGCGCCCAAATCTGTTTAGCTGCTCTAATGCTTTTAGATAAGGTCGGGCCTTATTCTGTTCGCTACGCTCTCGGTGGACCGATTCTCATTATTGCGTAAAGAAATCACTACTAACTCTTAATTAGCCCATGAGCAAGCGGTAGTGATAGCTCGCCCAGCACCAGGGCACCCGTGCCTAAAAAAAATGCCTCGCCTTATTAGATTAGATAGAAATGAATTTTGTCTGCTCTGCTTTGCCTCGAATCAGAATTCTCCTGGAGAATAGAAGGATATATGAAATTCCAATGACCATTTGATATAATTCGATCAGATATTGAATAGTCAAGCATGTCTCTATCTTCTATCCAACAATTTATGTCTTACTTGATCATTAGCCATTGAGAATTCAGAGGTATATCTGTCTTCGATAGAAAAAGAATGAACATTTATTTGATCTTGATCCTTGTGGAGAGAAAAAGCCATCATCCTCGATATGCGTGGGCCTCTTGCTAATATCCATAAATGACTTATTTTTGGTATTAGACCTATGCTCTATGGCCTCGCTCCCCGCAACGAAAACACCTCAAGGACATGCAACCACCGATCACTACACTGGACCTCCTAGAAAAACCTCCCCTTTGGCGCGAGACAACCTTCTCGTTGCTCCCAGACGAAACCAAAGAGGCAGCAGTCGCACCTACCCCGCCCCCAACAAAACTCGACGCCTTACCCACATATGCAAAAAGAAGCATGCTCCCAGATCAAGACATTTTGAGTTGAACAATACTTAACGGCTACACCGTGTACTGTTAGACCAAGCACACAAGAGGTGCATATAGGGATTGGTGAAGGAAGTGGGATCCACAATAGAAAAGAAAATTATTTAATTTTTTTTTTGCTGGATTGGTCAGGCGGTCAGAGGACATGGTGCTAGAGCAAGAGCTTAAAGAGTCCATACATTAAAACGGGAAGGCAACATAGTTGTTATTTATTAAATTTTATAATCCCATCCGTGGACATGACATTAATGACCATAATATGCATGTGTAAACAAGGCACAATGGCCTTTGAATAAGTTCTCTCCATAGTGCCCATATCTGGAGTCGAATAGGGAACCTCTCCAACATGGGAGGGAGATAGTACCACTAGGAGAAGAGCCCCTTGATTATTTCTTTTTAAAAAAATGGTTAGGGTTTTAATGCACAATGTAGCTTCTACTAGGGGTGCAGCTTGATTGGTTTGGATTTGGGCCAAACCAGAACCGACCCAATAGTGGCCGGTTGTACAATTTCATGACCCGACCCAACCTGAATTCAACATAAGCCCAACCGAATCCGACCCAAACCAAATCGGGTTGGTTCGGTTCTCAAGTCAATCTTACACATACATAAATCATCCATTATGCCAATTGTTTCTCCAAAACATGTAGTAACATGTGAAGCATTCTTGGATACTATCAAGTGGAGGAAACATTCATAGATACTATCAAGTGGATTCACAAAGATGAATTGACATGTTAATTGGTTCGGTTCGGCTCTTGGGAATTTATAGTATATTTTTAAACCTAATCCGGGAATGTATAATATATTTTGATACGGGTTCGGTTCTAGGGTTGGTTCGGGTTTACCCAAGTTCTAACCCAGAACCGACCCGGATTTAATCGGGTCATGAAAAATGAGAACCGACCCAACTTTGTAAAATACCCGAAGTTGGTTCGGTTCTCGGGTTTATCCGACCGAAGTTGCACCCCTACAAGGTACCAATCATCCTACCGAATCAGATTTTTTTTACGGAAACTTTTTTTTAAAATAATATAATATGTCATAATGAATACGTAATTTAATCATTTGTTGGAAGGAATACTAAACGCCATCTAAGTAGGCGTCCAATTTTTAACGCCAACTTAGATGGCGTCTTTTTTATGTGGTGGTGCCGGACGCCAACTAAATAGGCGTTTAGTTTAAACAGCATCTCAGATGGCATTGAATTTATTTATTTTTTACAATAAAGAAACTCTGAGTGAAAGAGTCTTATTGAATGATGTGGCACCATTCACAGCGTCCCTTTTTGCCTGCCGCTCCGGGCCAAGTGCAATCACTAGTCAGGGCTGGGTGAAACGGACGACTGTGATCACACCACATCATTCGGTAATAGTTTCGATATGAATGACATTTTTTTTAAAAAAAAGTTCTTGAATCTATCTTTCTGAGAAACAGCAACTAAACTGGCGTATCGCACAACGATTAAGGACTAGGGTAAGGGTTAAGGGTTAGGGTTAAGAGTTAGGGTTAGGGTTAGGATTAAGGGTTAAGGGCTAAGAGTGGGTTAAGGACTAGGGTTAGGGTTAAGGTCTAGGTTTAGGGTTAGGTGTGGGTATTGCGGTTAAGGGTTAGGGCTAAGGGTCGGTTAAGGACTAGGGTTAATGGTTTAGGTTAAGGTTACATGTGGGTTAAGGGTTTAGGATGGATTAAGGGTTTAGAGTTAAGGGGATGTTGAGAGGTAATTGGGGGAAGACAACAATCCCTGTCGACCGTCATCACTGAGAACGACCCATAGCCATGAGGGATCCCCTCTTGGGGGACTGCTCCCATCTCTCTTCTTCATCTCGAGGTGGAGGCCTTGATCTAGGGATTTGCGAGGAGGAGGCCCGCTTGGAGGTTGAGGATGGTTTCCACCCTCCTCGAGCTCCCACCTTGGATGCATTCATTAGGGTGGGTTCTCAGTTCTCAAAGAGGAGGGGAGGTGTTGCTGGTTCTTCCTCTCATTCTGGCAGAAGGGGCAGAGATATCGATCAAGGAGCAGCAGATCCGGGATCCAGATCTGCCAATCTACTTGGCGTTTCAGCAGGCTCTTGGCAGCCTGAACTTGAGGAGGAGCAATTGCATGAGGCTACTAGGGGCCATCTCTCTAGGCTGGGATTGAGCATCAGATTGTGTTCTTCTCCTGGTTCTGGTGTGACACATCAAGGGAGTGCAAGGGCGAAGTCTGATGGCGGGGTTGATCAGGAAAATTCAGAGTTCCCGTCGTTGCAATTCTCCCAACACAATCCGCGATCGGGAGGTGGGTCTGCAGAGGAGCTTCTGGTTTCAGGTGATGTGAGATCTGGTGTAGCATGTAAGGTGCTCGATGGAAGGCCAGAGTTAGTTGGGGGCCATGAATGTAGGAATGCCACTGTAATACCAAGCCCAGTCACACACCAGGTGTTTGTTGGAGAGTCTGTACTATGGGGGCCTACAGGAACTGGGACGAAGTCTGCTGGAAATGCTTGGGGTATTTCCTTGCATTCTCCTTCATTATCAGTTGAAGACTATAAGCTCAAATACATAGAACCGGTTGTGATTGAAGGGAAGAAAGTGGCTATTTGCCCACGGGATGAGCTTGCATAAACTGAAAGTTATTGGGCCCATGCTCATGTGGGATTTATCTTTGGTAAGAGACCTTTCTTTCCACACTTAAAGTCCACTGTAATGAGATTATGGCGTCTGATGGGGAACATGGAGATGTTCTCCCGTGACAATGGGATGTTCATCTTCCGGTTTGAGAATCCACAAGATTGTGCTAGAATACGGGAAGGGAGGTCGTGGCATTTTCAATGAAGACCCATTATACTCAAGCAATGGGTTAGTGATCAAGAGTATGGGCGAGCGTTCTTGTCAAAAATTCCGCTGTGGATCAAATTTCCAAATCTTCCAGAGAAATTTTGGTCAGTGGATGCTTTAAGCCGATTAGGAAGTGTGTTGGGTACCCCGGCTGGGATGGATGCCCCTACGGCCGCAGCATAGCGCACAAGAAAGGTGGACAAATGAGCTACGCCCGGATTTGTGTGAAGATCAATATCGAGGATGCTCTCCGGGATGAAGTCGAAGCTCGGAATGAGGTAGGTTCCTTCCTCTCCATGCAAAGGGTTGAGTATGATTGGAAGCCTACTTGATGCCGAGCATGTCAGTCATTTTTCCACCACGAAGATGTTTGTGCTGCCCATCCTAAGATCTCCACCAGATGGAAAAGTTATATTTGGCCTGGGTCTAGGCCTGCCAAGCAGGGGTGGATGCCAATTGGGAAGATCCTAATGATAGTGGGACTGGGAATGTTCCAATTAGCATTCTGCATGAGCACTTGAAGGAAAATTTGTGGACTCAAATAACAAAAATCAATAAGGGTAAAGCCCCCTTGTCCCACAATGATCTTATTCAAGCTAGCAAATCAAGGTTTGTTGTTTTAGCTGAAGAAGGGATTGAGGTTTTGGGGAGTCAAGAGGATGAAGTAGTTGAGCAAGTTTGAGGGGTTGATGGTGTATCTACTGTTACACAGGCTAGTCCTAATGTTACGTAACCTGGGTCTGCCTTTACAGGAGTTGTTATAATGCAGACTGATGTTAATGTTACGCAGGCTGATGCTGGTGCGGACTCTGCAAATGTTACACAGTCTGTTGGAGCTGTAGATGCTGCTGGAGCTGAACCTGATGCTGGTGTTACCCTACCAGGGGATGATGTAGCTGATGATGTTACACAAGGTTCTGCTTGAGTTCCTGTAGATTTGTAGACTGTTTGCGCTGATGTTACACAAGGTTCTGATGCAGATTTGCAGACTGAGTGTGCTGCATTAATTGACATAGGATTTGTTGAAAGTGAAGTTGGTGGAGTAGGTGCTGGGGTTGATGAAGGTGCGGTTTATGAGGTTCTCGAGGCAGGTGAGGATGATGTTACACTAGATGATCAGGCTGTTGTGGTTGCGGCAGTAGCCGATGTATTGCAGAATGTTGGCGAGGGTGTTGTGGGCGGTACAACCCCTGCGAGGGTTGTGCCAGAGCCACGTCACAGCCTTCGCCTAGTAAACCTTGGGACATATTCGATCAAAATTATGGCTGCGCTTCGAGCCAAATTTCGAGCTCTTAAATCAAGCACGTGCAATCCCTCTCCTCGTCCGAAGCATGGAGGTTCTCTGATTTCAAAATTCGGGGTCAATTATCACCGTTTGACGGACCGGCGGCAAAACTATATCTGAATTCGATGGAGGACAGTACACTTCTCGATTTAGCTTCAACTATGGGATTCTCTATCAAAGGAGGGAATTTGAAGTCCTTTCTAGAACAGATCCGTGAGCTAGAGAGGTCGAGTGCTTCAGAGTCATAAGACCTTAATGTTTTTATTTTTAATTGGGCCTCCGGGCCTTCTAGTTAGAACACCATGGTCGGGTTTCTAGCATGTATATCCTATGCCTTTATGCATAAGGTGTACATTCCCCTTTTTTAATAAACCGGTAGGGGTCTATGCCGAACCCCCCCCCCCTCCAACTCATAGAGGGATTTCTCAAAAAAAAAAAGTGGCAATTGGGATTTGGTCTTGTGGGTAGAATGGTGCGGGCTGAGGGGGTTTTATACCAAGTTAAATGCCAACTTAGTTGGCAATTAATGAGTGTCAACGTCCACTGCCTAATTGTCCACCTACTCCCCATGATAAATACCCTTCCAACCGTCTGATTAAATGCCCGAAATTAGCGTTTTAAATAAAGCCTCATGAGTTGACATTTAGGTACAGTCAAGAGTTTAAACGCATACTAAGATGGTGTTAAAAATCGGACGCCTACTTAGATGGTGTTTGGCACCACCCAGATAAAAAGACGCCATCTAAGTTGTAGTTAAAAATTGGACACCTACTTAGATGGCATTTAGTATTCCTTCCTACAAATAATTAAATTACTTATTCTTTATAACAAATTATATTATTTTTTGAAAATTTTTTATTTTTTGTATTGTTGGCCCCACTCCTCTTCATCAATCTTTGCATGCCACCTCCCCATGTGCCGGATCTAGCGGGTAGCCGCCAAGTATTGTTCAATTGAGTCCTTATAAGTGGCGTAGACCTTGTTTGGTAGAAAGAAAGTTTAACTAAGGAAGGAGGAACGTAATGTGATTCCCTCACGTGAGGTAGGTTCTGGTCGTTCATTAGCTGAAAAGGTTTAACTAATGAATGAAAACTAAATCCAATCCCGTACAAAAATGAGCCAACTGGTGGGAAAATAACTGACATCGCATTCCTCTCTTCATGGAGGGGAATAATATTCATAGATTTAGCATTTCCATCCCCCTCTCTTAGGATGCGTTGTTGCACAATTGCTACCCTCAGATAGCAACTGTCCCGTGGAAACGTGAGGATGGTGCTCAAAGGATCAAGGATTAGAGTCATGTAGAGATCACACCCAAACACAGACATGGAGAATTCGATGCATCCACAACAATACGAGCAACCTAAATAACTGACAATCAAGGATATGGATTATCACTCATCAAGTGATCACAACAAAGCAATGGTTCAACGTTTGTCGGAACGCCACAACCTACTCTCGATATTTTTCTCTCGGTTCAATTAGAAACATAGAGTAGAGAATAACGCCGCAAAAGATCCAGAGTAATACCAAAGGATGCTAAGAGATGAAAGATCTTAAGTAGAAGCCAATGTTGGCATGCTGAGGAACCCGAAGGTGAACTGGAGAAAGACCGAAGTGAGATCCGGAGATAAACGTCTCTTCTCTTATTCTCTTCTTCTTTCTTCCTCTTCTTTCTTCCTCTTCTTTCTTTCTTCTCCTTCTCATATCTTTCTCTCTTCCTTCTTTCTATTCTCTTTCATGGCCAAACTCTCTTTATTTCCCGTCTTCTCTCGTAGAAGACCTCAACAGTAGATAATTTTTCATAGCCACACGTTCCTTTTATTTATTATTATCCCACGGTCACCAATAGAATATGATTCGTATGACAATAGGAGTCCTAATATGACTGGGTATTGACTTGGTCTTTATTCAGGTAAACAGAGAAAATTCAAATATGGGTTTTCCAAACCTGTCTGGGACTCAATCTCATAGGTCTAGATCATTGCCCCCGTCCTAAGGTACCCGGGCAAAATTTTTGACCACCCTGGTGAAATTCTTACACGGCCTAGCTATTATCTTTGTAACGCCCCGGTATTTTACGGATTTAATCAACCCGTATAACACCGGAGTGTTAGAAGAAAAACTTGATATAAAATAAATCCCATCAAATATGGAATCAATTGAGCCTCTTTTATTCATAACCATGTACTATAATATAAAAGTTTGATACATGGCTTGATATATAAAACTTAAAACTTTAACGCGTCCTCTATAATCTTCGACTCTTCACATCTCCGCTCCCGCATTCTCGTAATATGGAGTGTATAGCAGATCTTCGATCCCCTCCGGTTCATTCTCTATTCGTTCTTCCTCATCTCCTTGTCCTGTAGGGTCAGTCTCTGTACGGGTCATAACACTTGTAGGGGGGTGAGTCTAATCCACTGACTCACCTATTAAACCTAGTTCATTCATGGTAAGATAAATGTACTGAATAAAATAGTTCACATGCATATGAATAGTAATTTAAAAGTCATTGATCATCCGATTCCCTTTTAGGCTCAAACCAAGGTAGGAATCTCAACCTTACCCGGGTACTTTTTGTCTCAACAAGGCTAGCCCCACACCTAGGTTCTTTTAGTCACAAGACTAGGCTAGCCCCACACCTAGGTTACTTTTTGGCCTCAGTCAGGGCTACCTAGGTTACTTTTTGGTCTCAGTCAGGGCTAGACCCACACCCATGTTACTTTTTGGCCTCAGCCAGGGCTTGACCCATACCCAAATAAATGATCAACATATCTCAAAAATTAACTAATCCATAGCATACTACTATTATTTCAATGATATACACACTTATCAAGAATCAACTAGGTTTAGTCCCCTACATGAAGAGTCGTAGAATCTTTCTCCCGATGAAGATGCCTTAGTAAGCTCATGACTTGAAATATATTGCTATATTTTGTTAGTTTTTACATTCTATTTTCCAAGGATTTTGCCGATCCGATGTTGGATGCCTTAGGTGTTTGCATTTTTGTCATATATGGATATTTAGGTTATTTTTAAAATAATTATTTGGATTTATACCCATGTTATATGGTTTTTCGTTCTGAAAACGTGGCCGCAAACGGAACTCAATTCGGAGTTCGTTTGCTCCTGATATGGCCAAAATAGCCGGTATTGATGGAATTAAAATGGGTGGTCTGCTCTTAGTAAAAGGGTCAGGTTGCTATAACCAATAGTGTTTCAGTTTGACTAATGTCAGGTTCGTTTTATCAATTGGTTACTGGGCTTAATGGGCTTCGGCCCAAGGTGTTTAACTGTGCTTAATGGGCTTCGACCCAGAGGATGTTTAATGGGCTTAATGGGCTTCGGCCCAGAGGATGTTTAATGGGCTTGGCCCTAATTATACTTAATGGGCTTCGGCCCAATTTCCTAGTGGCTTAAGCCCAATAATTTAAAAATAATTTGCCTACTTGAATAGGGGTGGTCGGTGGCGGGTGGCGGCCGGCGACGTTGACGACCAGCAGCGGTCCGGTGGTGGGCGGTGGCCGGCGGCGACGAAGACCGGCGGCGACTGCGGTGGTCCGGCGGCTACAACAGCGACGGTGGCCGGCGGCGGGCGGCTGTTGCGGGCGGCGAAGGTGGTTGGGTGGCAGAGGGGCTGGGCACGGGTTTTGAGGCTGGGGGCTTGAGTGCGGAATCATAGAGGTTAGGGGGGTTTTATAGGCCTTTTTTCGGAATACCAAGAGGCTAGGGTCTTAATTGAAAAATGGCCCATTATTTTATTCATTACTTCAATTGAGCCTTCTCTCTTCTGACCGTTTTCGTCCGATCAGAAACCAAGGGTCTACAGTTGGCTGTCTTTTGGTCTCCCCCCTACTACAAATATTTATTTACTGAAGTTTAGAATGAATAATTTTAAGAGTTTTCTGGTTAAAGGGGAAATGTATAAGTCTTTACTGATAGGTCCATGGTTCAAACCCTACCTTTGGCTATTTTTATTTTTATTTTTTAAATGTTCTAAAAGTTTGTATACGGTTTTTGATCATTTCGACGAGCCGGATGCAATGGCGCAGTCCGATTTTTGTTTTGAAATTTGTACCAAAAATTTCTTATTATATTATATTAAAATCATTTATATTTTTGGGATGTTACAATCTCCCACTTTGAGGCATCCGAGTGAACCTGCTGAGTGCCTGGGCAAAAATCTCTAAAAGACTTGCCCTTGGATTTGGCTTTTTACAAGCTAAATCCCAACACACGTTTGGTAGCCAAAATATTCAACTTATGATCGGGAAAGGAAAGTGATTCCCGCATGTGAAACAACTTTGCCATTTTTGGTAGGAGGATATTCACTAGGGAATCCTATTCCGTAATCACCATATCCTATACTGTCAATTGGATAGCAAGCGACATCTCATTTCTCTCTCCCCCATTGGTAATCTCATCCCCCCTTTGTTGGAGAATCGGCTAACAACACAAAATCCCCTATGCCTGCAGAAATCTTCAAGCCCTCAGGACGGTGCTCAAAGGTTCAAGGATATGAGCCTTGCAGAGATCACATACCACAGATAATTCGATACACCAATACAATAGTAACGAACACCACAGATTCACCAGGCAATCAAGGGGTTGGATTATCACTAGCAAAAGAAAAATACAATATGTTGTGGTCACTGTTTGTCGGACCCACAAACCCTCTTGTTGCTCATCTCACAGAACCAGACACCCATGAAGTAGAGAACAACCCCACACGAGAGATATAGAGATATATCGAAGGATCCACCAAGAGATGAAAGTGCTTGAAATAGAAATCAAGGTAGACACACCGAAGAACCCAGATGAACTTGAAGAAGAACCTAGAGATGAACCTCCACTCTCTCTTCCTTTCTTCCCCTCTTCTTTCTTCCTCTTTCTCTATTCATTCCTTCCTCTCTCTTCTCTACTCTAGAAGAACCACTCCACTGTGGCCGCCGACTGCCATGCTCCATGAGCATCTAAGAGTCCGGGGGGGGGGGGGCGCTGAATCTTCCTCTCTCCCACGAGCCCCCTTTTCTTCGTAGATGATATAGAGACCCTCTTCTCCTTTGTGACGACTTAGCAACCCTAGCTTTATTACCCTAAAGTCCCGCCCCCTATCGTTCCCCTTTATAAGAAAGGAAACACATGACTTTTGGATTCCTAAAACGCCTCGGAAAATGGCCCAACCCGCGACAAGACTCATACCGCCAGGCCCGATTCACCCGAGCAAGCCAGGTTTCACCCGTGGGTGAAATATGGCAGAGTTCTATCTAGCTATCTGGTACTTGTTTCACCCGGGAGAACCGGCCTTTCCTGCTGCTTCCTACTGCTCCAGGTCTTCAAATGTACCGGTGGGATTTCTTCGGCCTTTCTTATCCGCATTGGACCCGATCCCGAGTCCTATGCAAAACTCGATCTCGTCCATGCGGAGCGCCTCGATCCGGGTTTGACTTTCACAAGCCAAATTCAACACCCCAACAAAAAATAGCTTTCGATCCCTTCTCTAAGTTAAAGATTCCGGCTACCAAACGATGCTTCAATTAATTTTTTTCTTACTAAACCCTCTGAAAGAGAGACGGTTGGGTGGACCCCGATCAGATAACATTAGCGATGACCTAAGTCTCAAGTCTCAAAAAAGATTACGAAAATCTCTAGCATCCCCTGACAACTACGGCAACAAAGCTGAGATCCAAATTTTGAAAAGGAAAAAACCGAGAGTGTCTTGGATCATGCAAGCTCTCTCCATATCAAGATTCTGTTGTTCCTCTCCAACCAGATAGACAAGAGATTGCTACTAAACAAGGCTGAAAGAAAATTGCATGGTATTAAAAGTAAAGCCAAAAACCTAGGAACTTCAATATGCCCTAACATTCGATCCGCATCCCATCACACTTTACAACTAAAAAGAAAAACGGCGCGCATCGCTGCAATATTCCCTTTAATAAAAGGTGACGACATCGGTGATCAAAGAATAAAGTGCAGATGTTCAAGAATCCCCTCCCGAATAAGAAAGGTTTTTTTTTTTAACTTACACCCCACTTTTTATATCAGAATTTTAGTTACCCCCCCAATCTTTCTAAAAATTTAACTTTACCCCCCAGTCCGTCAGCGAACTGTTAAAAGTGAGGGTGTAACTCAAATTCCAACATTAATTCAATAAAAAAAAAAGAAATTTTATTCATACCCCAAAAATCTATAATTAGCCCCCATTTCCAACAAACTTGAACACCCACTGTTTTTTTTATCATATCCCATTCCTATCCCAAAAATACACTTCCCTCTTACATCCCGTCTTGAATACACCCCTGTTAAATGGTCCGCCCATCTTGATCATACCCCATTCCTTTTCGATGTTAAAGCTCCATGAGTATAGGAACGTACGTAGGGGTGGCAATCCTTGACCCGACCCGCCAACCCGACCCGAACCCGACCCAAAGTTAGCGGGTTTGGGTTTGCTCTAAACGGGTTCGGGTCATAAACGGGTCGACCCGATTGACCCGTTTATTTAATGGGTCGGGTTCGGGTTTGTCCTTACAACCCGATTGACCGGACTTGACCCATTTACCAAATGGGTCGTGTCAACCCGACCTGACCCGACCCAACTTGAATCAACCCGGCCCAATCCCACCCGTCTTGACCCAACCCGACAGGTTTACATAGGTTCTGTTGACCCAACCCGACCCGACCTGTTTAGTAAACAGGTTAAATGGGTCGGGTCGGGTCGAGTCAACCCATTATTAGGCGGGTCAGGTTTGGGTTTAAGTTTTTACCCGTTTATTAAACGGGCCGGGTTCGGATTGGATGTTTTGCTCTTATACCTATGTCTCAACCCGACCCATTGCCACCCCTAAACGTACGTGTGGAGGGTTATTTTGATCATCTGTCATTCATTGATGACTTGATAAGGAGAGAGAGAGAGAGAGAGAGAGAGAGAGAGAGAGAGAGAGAGAGAGAGAGAGATGTCCCTCTTCTTTTCCCATTGCTAGAGGGGTTGGATCTCGTTTGGAGGGGTTGGATCTCGTTTGGAGGAATCCGATTAGAAAAAGTGGGATCTCTTTGATCCCAGTTGCCGTCTATGGAGGAATCTGATCGGGGGGAAGTAAGATCTTCACTCCATGTTGGTTATGTCGCTGAGAATGACGCCACTATCATGCCGTCGCCACCGCTCAATTCCTTTCCAATTACAGTCGATATCAAAAAGTTTCTGTTTTAGATTTTAGTCGGATGTGGGGTATAAGATAAGGGCATAAATCACATTTTAAAATTTTTGAGCAAGTTATTGTGAAACGGGTGGGAACCTGGTGCTAGTTACATATTTTTTGGGAATTAATATAATTTCTCTAAGATAACCCCACTTTTAGCGGGTTGCTCATGTCAAGTGACGATTGAGGGGTAAAGTCAGATTTTTAAAAGTTGGGGGGTGTGAGTAAAAAACACTCAGTAAGAATCTACTTAGGATGCAACGGTTCAAGAGATTGCTTCGGTACAAAGATCGATTTGTTCCCCCTCCCTTCACCCTCAAGCACTCAATGCCTTTAAGGCCCGGCAAGAAAGGAACAAAGCTGGATCGGCCGGCCGGCATCCTCACATATATATATAAACCGACGATAGATGCCATTCATCGTCTTCATCATCATCATCGATATCGTCAGCTTCATCCTCTCCCCGCTTCAGGCATCCCGCCCTCGCCTCTAACCTCAACCAATGGCTAACCAGCTGCTGAGGCCCGTTGCGGCCCTCCTACTTGTCCTGAACTTCTGCATGTACGTCATCGTTGCTGCCATCGGAGGATGGGCCCTCAACACGGCCATCGACCATGGCTTTATCATAGGTGAGCCATGATCTATGGCATTTTCAATCTGTTGTGGTTTTCCCTGATCTGACGCGCTCGGAGACTCCGCAGATTCGGGGCTCGTCCTCCCGGCCAATTTCTCGCCCCTCTTCTTCCCGATGGGGAATGCAGCCACCGGTTTCTTCGTGGTGTTCGCGCTCATAGCTGGCGTCGTGGGTGCCGCCTCGGCCATCGCCGGAATCCACCACATCCGCTCCTGGAACCATGACAGCCTGCCCTCGGCGGCGGCCTCGGCTCTCATGGCCTGGACCCTCACTCTCCTCGGAATGGGGTAGGCCACCCGGCACTCGGACTCGGTTCTGGCACATATAATGGCACCTAATTGAAGCTAACTACCCGTTTTATGCTGCAGTTTGGCTTGCAAGGAAATCGATCTGGGTGGAAGAAATGTGCGCCTGGTAAGATTGTGTTATATGGTTTCCTTCTCGGGATTTTTTTTTTTTTAGATTTTGGGCTTCAAGAATCCGAGAATCATAATCCTATCCAAACATAGTCTTACTTACCAACTAGGTTATGAGTGGCTCCAGTAGTTTAAACCGATTGATCGACCATAATGATGGGTTTGGATCACAATTAACCATCCGTTGCACCCAGTCTCGATAGGTGAATCGCACTCAACCCTGATAGGCAAGCAAAGAGACGTTGTGATTAGATGCCACACCGTTCGGGTTGAACATCCGGGTTAAACGTTTCGGGTTGAGTAGCATTGCTCTTCTGTATCGAAGAGACGGTCCGAATCCAAATCGGTGGCCACTGAGCCACTCTAGTAATTAACCTCGGGGTTTGTTGTACATTAGTATCGATTGATTCATTGTGGGTAGCCTATCAACGGATCGGGTTATGTTATATCCAAATCCAATCCGTTAAGTAAACGGGTTATCAGATTCAGACTGTTATCGGGTCAAAAAACCCAATCCATATTAGCTTAATTACGAATCGGATCAGAATCTGGATTATGAACATGAGTACAACGGACTCGGAAGGACCAGGATAAAATATGAGTCTCGATCGGGGATCCATGAAAATCATGTTTATATGATCCCTTAGGGCCTAGGATCTAAGACAATCTAATCTAACAATGTATAAAATATTATATATTATGTTATAGTTTGTAGGATCGGGCTAGTCTAAATCCATATCCGATTTGTTAAGTAAACGGTTATCGGATTCAAGCCATTATTGGATTATCAGATTAAAAAAACATATCCATATCCAGCTTAACGAATCAAATTCAGATCAAAATCCGGTCCATTGACAGATCTAATTCTGGGATTTTGCAGAGAACCATGGAGGCCTTCGTGATCATTCTTTCGGCGACTCAATTCATCTACATTCTCACGATACACGGGGCATCATCTATCCACACAAGACCGAGGGGTTGAAGAGGACGATGATCATCGACATCTGCGGTTTTCTCATTGGGTCATCGATCCCTCGGTTTTCTCGTGCAACTCATTCATGTTCTTTGTGGTATATCAGAGAATTGGGGGGCCATTGGATTTGGTATGGTGTGGTTTGGCGTGTGATCTGATGTGATTCAATAAGTTGAAAGAGATGAGCTGGACCGGTATATATACATGGATATGTAAGGAGTGATTTCAAGCATGACTGATCGTTCATGTAAATAATATCATTTGTAAACTTCATTATCTTTAGCTCATTATATTGATTTGGTTTCTGTTACAATATATTTCTGTCTAATTAACTATAGCTGATGGCTCTGAGGTGGTAATTAATATATAAAAGAATCTCCATTACGAGGATATCGCAGGACGTCCGATGTTCTCTTCTCACTCTCCTCTTGTGCCGCATGAACCAAAGCGCTCACAGGTCACTCGGATGAAAAATGATACCGCACCTCTGCTCGAAAAATAGTCCCACACTCTCCGCTTTAGTGGGCATCGCAGCTAGGGCTGCAAACGAACCAAGCTGCTCGCAAACAAGTTCGATAAAAGCTCGTTCGAGTTCGTTCAGTTACTAGTCAAGCCAAGCCCAAGCCTAGAGTGTAGGCTCGTTTAATAAACAAGCCAAGCTCAAGCAGACCAAAGCTCGGCTCGATCGGGCTCGGGAATATGATTGTGTAGGGCTCATGTGCAAGCTCACGAGTAGGCTTGTGATTAGGCTCATAAATAGCTTGAATAGAACTAACATATATAGTCCATGCTTTTTGACTAATTTTGAAGTTCGGGATCACGCTCGATAAGGGACTCTTTGATCACTAATTGAGAGAAGCCTAGCTTGAAGTTTAGGCTCGTTTAATAAACGAACCAAGCTCAAGCAGATCAAAGCTCGGCTCGGCTCAGCTAGATTATTAAACAAGCCAAGCCCAAAGCCTAAAGTTTAGGCTTGTTTAATCAATGAACAAACTCAAGCATACCAAAGCTAGGCTCGTTTGCAGCCTAAATTGCAGCAGTAGATGAATCACGCTCTCGTCCTTGATGTGACGAAAGTGTATGCCGATTCTATCGCATTGTGGTTCCGTCTCTTCAAGAGATTAACTTTTGTAAGGATTTTGTTCTTTGATGCCAAAAGAGAGAAAATATTGATCTTCGTGGAAGCCTTAGTTCTCTATATCACCTTCGAAGGCAAGAACGATCCACGTCCGGGATTATGTGGACCATGTGGTGATAGAAGGACTTGATTGAGAAAAGGCTCGAAGAGTGCCAACGCCATGTCCATCAAATCTCGGACGAAAAATAGCCGCTGAGAGAAGCTGCATCAATTTGCTATTTTTTTTATTAAACTTTACAATGATATTTAAAGAATTAGAGGAATACTATGTATACACGCCATGTATGCATAGCGCTGCATCCTTGCTGCAAGAGCCGTGGGATGCAAACGATGCATGCATGATGACGTTATGTTGCTGTCATGGTTGTGCATCAAGATTAGTGTACCTTTCCCATCCCACGTTTCTTGGGGAGTGGATGCAACCTATGCATTGTAATCTTTTGAGAGAGAGAGAGAGAGAGAGAGAGAGAGAGAGAGAGAAGGAAAGGATCGGTTGACTCGGGTTACCCACCTCAAGTTCCGTCCATGTTTATTTATAAGAAAACAGTTAACAACCATTAGTTACATTAGTTACATCTAGAGTTATCGGTAACAGAAGAGTTATCCATAACCGTGGTTATCAACGTAACCACCAGATATGTTATCAGCCCCCCGCAAGTTGATCAGCGGATCGGACGAGAAGCTTATCCCGTAGCGATTTGAACCGAGTCTGAGGCAGATGCTTGGTGATATCTGCAAGTTGATCGACTGTAGAGATATGGCGAACCTCAAAGCGCTTATGAATGACCTTTTCACGAACGAAGTTGTAGTCCACTTCAATATGTTTGGTGCGAGCATGAAATACTGGATTTGAGGCCAATGCAATGACAGAGATATTGTCACACAAGATAATAGGAGGACTAGGCACGTTAATATGTAGGTCATGAAATAGCATGACTAGCCAAGTGACTTCAGTAGCAGTAGTGGCGAGACTCCGGTATGCAAATTCCGTAGAAAAGCGAGCAACTGTGGGTTGTTTCTTAGCAGATCAGGAGACCACATTCCCGCCAAACAGCAAGCACAGTCTGGTAGTAGATCGCCGATCGACATTATTCCCCGCCCAGTCAAGCATCAGAAAAAGCTTGAAGTAGAAGAGGGCCATGGAAAAATTAGAGGCCATGTGAGATGGTACCCTTGATGTAGCGAAGTATCTGCTTGAGATCGGCGAAGTCACCGGTTGTTCGAGCATGCATGTGCTGGCAAATGGTGTTGACAGCATAGAAGATATCCGGCCTGGTGACTGTCAAATATTGAAGCTGTTAGGATTGATGTGTTCTAAGCTTGTAAAACTTTATGTTTTGGTCTAATAAATAAAGATTGATAGTTATTATATGAGATGTATATAGGTGCGTAACATAGTTACGTGTTCTTTTAAGAACAGAGAGCCATGGTTATATGGTAGTCCACTGAGTTGAAGACTGAGTGGATTGGTCCCATATAATCTAAATCAGTTCGCAGCTATGTTCAAGTTGGTCGCCTCATCATAATAAGCTGTTGGGGATGACAATTCATGGGAAGTCTTCACCATGGTCATCACCAGGCACAGTGTCTGTGGCTGAACGGAACTAACATGGTGTACAGATCAGTGAGCAGACACTGGTACACTAAGCCGTGTTTTTGCTTAAGGTAAAACGGTCCTAAACCCTGAGGAACCACGTCTGATGGACTAACCAGTTGCGTGGTGCTTTGGCGCACCAATGTGTGAGAATCCGTATGCAGTGATCCAAAACCACGGTGTATTAGGTTACCCGGCTGGCGTTGCATTAGTGTATCACTCCTGCAGGCCATCCATATCCCTGAAGGGAGGTGCGTTCCTTGGTGTGACTTATACTGTACCAAACCCAGGCCTAGTGGTCATCAGTTTGACTGTTGACCGGGTTCGATTACTCGACGGGGTAATCAGAGGTACGATGTATAGGTCAACCTGGAAGGAACCAAGTCATATGATCATTCGAGTCCGACGGTAGTCTCCACCGCTCGAAGTGAATCATGGCATCAAGTGGAGGGACAACGGGTTTACCACTACTAAGCGGAGAGCAGGGGTATGATGGAGAATATAGTAAGTCTGGATGAATTGGAGTGCAGCCTGTGTCGCACTCTGGGTGGCCACACAGGTTAACTCGAGCTCAGAGGATCGATGGTATACTCGGGTAGTGTGTCGATCGAGCTTGAGTTAGAAGCCATGTACCCCGGTCTCTGATGGTTCCACCTTATCAACGTTATGTACGGTTCTTGAACCATCTCCACGGAACACCATAAGCAGTAAGAGGAAGAAAAAAGTCTACGCTCCGTGTGTGCTTGGCACTAGAGCACGGTAGATACGTAACTACATGCGAGTACTAAGGGGTAAGCCCGATACTAGTACAGAGGCGCAGGTAGTAATCCCTAGCCATAAGTGAACTTCGCTGCATAGGTGTGATACACCGGGGCATGTTGCGAGTTGACTAGTTGACTTTGCTAGAGGCACCCTCCGGTGGACTCAGTTAATAGTAAGGTAACTGGTAAAGATCACTTAAGTAATGGCCGCTAGGTCTCGCACACTAGAAATGGTCAAATTGAGGCGTCAGGGCGTTTTGGTAAAAACTCACTCTGCCGGACCTCGATTACTTATGGCTGACCCTAGCAGTGAGAGACCATGCTAGGGCCGGCCCTATATTGTAGGGATAAGAATCCTTCATCAATAGGGCGACCATAGGGATAGGGATAGGGTTTTGAATTGGTCAAAACAAGCCCTAAAAGTGGAAAAACAGATAAATACAAGAAGAGATAAAAGGGTGATATTGGGGAGATAATTGTGGGATGTTCTTATCCCCTTGGATCATTATCCAAGGGGGTAGGCTGGCCCTATATAGGGAGCCTTATGGGGCCGGCCATATGGTTGCAAAAACCGAACCCCCTCCCTCTCTTATCTCCCTAGATCTCTCCCTAATCTCTCTCTACTTTCCCGCTTACAACTTTATCGTCCTCACGTGAAGTTTCGTAGAAGGAGAATGGTCGTTCTTCGGAGGCACTCAGAGATCCGAGAGCGACGTTCCGTGCATTATGTGAGATCGGGTGAACAAGCAGACATCATCTCTATTCATACCATCGGCTTCTTCGCAAACGATCTTCCATCTCCATCGATAAAGAAGACAATTCTCTGCGGTTAAAAGATATGCACGAAGGTATGAATAATCTAACACGTAGATCTAGTGAGCTTTATGATTTGCATGCATGCTAGATAATCATTACGCTAGATTGCCGTTAGGGTGTTCGATTCACGTGCATACACATGCACACATATGTAGATTAGTTTTAATAAAAGTTTAAATCGTGTAATGTGCACCATGAACGGTCTTTCGACCGCCAAATTATTTCTGCTGCGAGCCTCTACCATGGGTTTATTCCCAACAGAAGCATCCCCGCAAGACTCCTATAAAGTGTAGGATCATGAAATGGAGTAGTAAGAGCCGGATCTAGACCCTTCTTGGAGGAGGTGGGTGTTAGGTATGACTTGCAGTAAGTCATTGCTGTGCGAGAGAGAATATCAACAACATATTTGTGTTGGTACAGTTATAGGCCCTTGGCATTGGAAGATATCTCAATGCCAAGAACATGATGAAGGTGACTAAGATCCTTTATCTCAAACTGAGACTTCATTTGAGAGAGGACGTGAGTAATATATGCGGGATTATTTCCAATGACAAGAATGTCATCTACATACACAAACAGTATGGTGAGTCGACGAGAAGTTCGATGAATAAAGAGTGAGTTATCATTTTTACTCATGACAAAGTCAAGAAGTTGGAGATAAGTGGAGAGACGATCGAACCACGCACGGGGAGCCTATCGCAAATTATATAGAGCCTTCCGAAGGCGACAGACATACCCCGGTTGAGAGGGATCAACGAACTTGGGTGGTTGTTGCATATAAATCTCCTCCGAAAAGAAGCCATGAAGAAATGCATTAGAGACATCAAGTTGTCGAATATGCCAACCGAAGTGGCCATCTTGACGACCGGACTAAAAGTCTCCTGAAAGTCGAGACCTTCCTGCTGATGAAAGCCCTTAGCAATAAGGCGAGCTTTGTAGCGAGCTACTGTGCCATCAGGACGTCGTTTTAGTT
Organism: Chamaelirium japonicum; assembly: GCA_947650365.1. Lineage (NCBI taxonomy): Eukaryota > Viridiplantae > Streptophyta > Magnoliopsida > Liliales > Melanthiaceae > Chamaelirium > Chamaelirium japonicum. The sequence continues at coordinate 47,546,981 of OX393556.1, read as the reverse complement.
TGAACACCCATTTACAGTCGATAATGTTGGCTGAGGAAGGAGAAGGGACAAGACACCACGTCCCTTGCCGCTGGAGAGCTTGAAATTCAGCGGACATTGCCCGACGCCATTCCATATGTCGATTAGCATCAGTGAAGCATGGGTTCGATGTCAGGAGTGGAGGAGATGGTTGTTAGACAAAGAGGATATTTTGGCTTGAAGACACCCACTTTGGAGCGAGTAACCATGGGGTGGCCAGGAGCATTAGGAGTGGTGGAGTCTGCTAGGGTCGGTTGTGTTGGAAATTAATCCATGGTAGAGGCTCGCACCGGAAACGATTTTGCGGTCGAAAGACCGTTCATGGTGCACGTTACACGATTTAAACTTTCATAGAAACTTATCTACATATGTGTGCATGTGTATGCACGTGAATCGAAAACCCTAACGGCAATCTAGCATGATGATTAACTAGCATGCATGCAAATCATAATACTCGCTAGATCTACATGTTAGATTACACATACCTTTCGTACGGATCTTTTAATCGCGGAGAATTATCTTCTTTGTCGATGGAGACGGAAGATCGTTCGCGAAGATGCTGATGGTACGAATTGAGACGTTGCCTTCTTGTTCACCCGATCTCACACGATACATGGAATGTCGCTCTCGGATCTCTGAGTGCCTCCGAAGAACGACCCTTCTTCTTCTTCAGAACTCCATGCGAGGAAGACGAAGTTGCAAGCGGGAAACGGGAGATGGATTCGGGAGAGAACTAGAGAGATGAGAGGGGAGGGGGGTTCGGTTTTTGTAACAATAAGGCCGGCCCCCTATAGCCCTTTATATAGGGCCGACCTACCCCCTTGGATAAGGATCCAAGGGGATAAAGACCTCCCACAATTATCTCTCCATTATCTCCTTTTTATCTCTCCTTGTATTTATCCGTTTTCCCATATTTTAGGGCTCGATCTTAACCGATTCTAGGCCCTATCCCTATCTATATGGATGGCCCTATAGATGAGGGATTCTCATCCCTACAACATAGGGCCGGCCCTAGCAAGGTCTCCCACTGCTAGGGTCGGCCAACAGTGAGGTCCGGCAGAGTGAGGTTTTTACCAAAACGCCCTGACGCCTCATTTTGACCATTTCTAGCGTGCGATACCTAGCGGCCATTACTTAAGTAATATCTACTAGTTACCTACTATTAACTGAGGCCACCAGAGGGTGCCTCTAGCAAAGTCAACTAGTCAACTCACAGCATACCCCGGTGCATCGCACCTATGCAGCGAAGTTCACTTATGGCTAGGGATTACTACGTGCGCCTCTGTACTAGTCTCGGGAATAACCCTTAGTACTCGCATATAGTTACGCATCTACCGTGCTCTAGTGCCAAGCACACACGGAGCGTATACTTCTTTCTTCCTCCTAATGCTTATGGTGTTCCGAGGAGATAGTTCAAGAACCATACATAATGTTGATAAGGTGGAACCATCAGGGACCGGGGTTCATGGCTTCCAACTCAAGCTCGATCGACACACTACCCGAGTGTACCATCGATCCTCTGAGCTCGAGTTAACCTGCGTAGCCACCCAGAGTGCGACGCAGGCTGCACTCCAATTCACCCAGACTTACTATATTCTCCATTAGGGCTGTGCAAAAACTGACCCGAACCGCCTAACCGAACCGAAACCGACCAAAATTTAACCGAAATAACCGAACCGAACATCAAACCGAACCAAAAACAAACCGAACCGATAAAACCGATTAAATCGGTTTCGGTTTCGGTTCCCGGGTATGAAACACCGAACCGAAACCGAAAAAACCGACCCGACTTCTTAAATCATAAACACAACGGCCATAATACTTTTGTTTCCAGTAAGTGCAAGTACGAAGTAATTATGTTAGATCTACAATGCTTCAAAAAAGTGAACGTCGGTTGATTTTGCTTTGAACTTTCATTTTGGCACTATGTAAGAACATAATCATCCACTTATTTGTGATGAACTGACGATTAAGATTCAAGAGCCAAGGGTTCTAGCATAACTCATATTAACCGAAACCGAACCGAAAACCGATTACATCGAACCGACAAAAACCGACCATTTCGGTTTCGGTTTCGATTTCGGTTTTGATTTTTCGAAAACCGAAAAAAAATAAAACCGACACCGAAACCGACCGACAAAACCGACGCTCACCCCTATTCTCCATCATACCCCTGCTCTCCGCTTAGTAGTGGTAAACTCGTTGTCCCTCCATTTGATGCCATGATTCACTTCGAGCGATGGAGACTATCGTCAGACTCGGATGATCATATGACTTGGTTCCTTCCAGGTTGACCTATACATCGTACCTCTGATTACCCCGTCGAGTAATCGAACCCGGTCACCAGTCAAACTGGTGACCACCAGGCCTGGGTTTGGTACAGTGTAAGTCATACCAAGGAACGCACCTCCCTTCAGGGGTATGGATGGCCTGCAGGAGTGACACGCTAATGCAACACCAGCTGGGTAACCCAGTACACCGTGGTTTTGGATTACTGTATACGGATCCTCACACATTGGTGCGCCAAAGCACCACGCAACTAGTTAGTCCATCAGACGTGGTTCCTTAGGGTTTAGGATCGTTTTACCCTAAGCAGAAACACGGCTTAGTGTACCAGTGTCTGCTCACTGATCTGTACACCGTGTTAGTTCCGTTCAGCCACAGACACTGTGCCTGGTGATGACCATGGTGAAGACTTCCCATGAACTGTCATTGCCAACAGCTTATCATGATGAGGTGACCAACCTGATCATAGCTGCGAACTGATTTAGATTATATGGGACCAATCCACTCAGTCTTCAACTCAGTGGACTACCATATAACCATGGCTCTCTGTTCTTAAAAGAACACATAACTATGTTATGTACCAATATGCATCTCATATAATAATAACTATCAATCTTTATTAGACCAAAACATAAAGTTTTACAAGCTTAGAACACATCAATACTAACAATCTCCCACTTGGTCTAGCGTAGCAAAACGGTTTTGACTCCCATCGCGTTCACATGTCGCTCGAATGTCTTGGTAGGTATTGCCTTTGTGAAAGGATCAGCAACATTATCTGTAGATGCAATCTGTGTCACCGCTACTCGTCCTTGCTTTTGAAACTGCCGAATCAAGTGGAATTTGCGCTCGATGTGCTTCCCCTTTTGGTGATGTCTTGCTCCTTTGCTTGTGCTACCGCCCCACTATTGTCGCAGTAAAGCACAATAGGTAACTGGGCCTCTGGTACGCACCCCAAATCCGTAAGGAATTTCTTGAGCCATACCGCCTCTTTGGCTGCCTCGCACGCTGCAACGTACTCAGCCTCTGTGGTAGAGTCTGCGATGCATTTCTGCTTCACACTCTGCCAATTAACCGCTGCTCCTCCTAACATAAACACAAAACCTGATGTCGACTTTCTGGATTCCAAATCTGACATAAAGTCAGAATCTGTGTATCCAATCGGCGTCAGTTCTTGTGTAGTGTAAACCAACTCATAGTCCCTTGTTCTACGAAGGTACTTAAGTATACACTTCACAGCTGTCCAGTGATCTGGACCCGGATTCGACTGAAACCGACCCATCATGCCTACTGCGAAACAGATATCTGGTCTTGTACAATGCATAGCATACATTAGACTACCTAATGCCGAAGCATAAGGTATCTTCTGCATTTCTGCTCTCTCCTCAGGTGTTTGAGGACATTGATCCTTAGACAGTTTTATGCCATGTTTAAATAGCACAAAACCCTTCTTGGAGTTTTGCATATCAAACCTAGCCATAACCTTATCTATATACGGGGCCTGTGACAGCGAGAGAATCATGTTCTGGCGATCACGTGTTACCTTGATCCCCAAAACATAACTCGCTTCACATAGATCTTTCATATCGAACTGTGTTGACAACCAGACCTTTACCGTTGACAATGTTCCAATATCATTCCCAATGAGTAGAATATCGTCTACTTAAAGTATCAAATATATCACTGTAGTCTTATCACTCCTTTTGTATACACATGGTTCATCCTCGTTTTGAGTAAATCCATATGACTGGATTGCCTGATTAAAATGGATGTTCCAACTTCTAGATGCTTACTTTAGTCCATAAATGGACTTCTGCAACTTGCAAACTAGATGTTCCTGACCCTCTGACTCAAAACCTGATGGCTGCATCATATAAATGTCTTCTTCCAAATTTTCATTGAGGAATGCTGTCTTGACATCCATTTGCCAGATCTCCCAGTTGTAATGGGCTGCAATGGATAGGAGGATCCGAATAGACTTTATCATAGCTACCGGCGAGAAGGTTTCATCAAAGTCGATTCTTTCTCTCTGGGTATAACCCTTGGCAACTAATCTACCTTTATAAGTCTCGATAGTACCATCGGATCCTCTCTTCTTTTTATACACCCACTTACACCCAATAGGTTTAATATTGGATGACAGTGTAACAAGAGTCCAGACAGCGTTATGGGACATTGATACAATTTCTGCCTCCATAGCCTTTTGCTAGTCAGAGCTGTCAGAAGCTCTCACTGCCTCATCGTAGCTCAGTGGGTCATCCTCCTGACCTTCTGGATCAACCAATAAGATTTCTCCATAGTATCTGTCAGGAGCTCTGATGCTTCTCCCACTGCGACGAGGTGGTGGTTGTGTTACAGGATGAATAGGTTCTACAGTTTCTGGTATATTAGTATCGGTAATGTCAGCTCCCACTATGCTTTCGGATGCGCTCTCTGATCTAGTACCCAGTAGCTCATCCAGAACTACCTTACTAGCAGGCTTGTGGTCCATAATATAATCATGTTCTAGGAAAATGGCATTCGTTGAAACGATTACCTTTTTTTCCTCAGGATCATAAAATAGTCCACCTTTAGTCTCTTTGGGATGTCCTATAAACAGACATGCTTTGGACTTTGGCTCTATCTTTTCCCTCTTGTCTACCCGCACATGTGTAGGACATCCCCATATTCTGAAATACTATAGTGTTGGCTTTTGCCTTGACCACAGTTCTCTAGGGGTCTGAGGCACTGATTTAGACGGAACGTGGTTCAGAACATATGCTGTTGTCTGAAGAGCATATCCCCAAAAGATCGTTGGTAAACAGGCATAACTCATCATGCTTTGAACCATGTCCAACAACGTTCGATTCCTTCTCTCAGAGACTCCATTCTGTTGTGGGGTACCTGGAGCAGTTAACTGGGATATTATCTCATGCTCCACCAAATACCCAAGGAACTCGTCAGATAGGTATTCACCTCCTCGATCAGATCGAAGGATTTTTATACATTTACTTGTCTGCTTTTCTACTTCAGCCTTGAACTCTTTGAACATATCAAAGGATTCCGACTTCCGATGCATAAGGTAAATGTAACCATATCTTGAGTAATCATCAGTAAAAGTGATGAAGTACTCATGGCCTCCTATCGCCTTGACGCTCATGGGTCCATATACATCTGAATGGATTAACTCCAATACCTCAGTAGCTCTCACTCCTTTGCCTTTGAAGGCCCTCTTGGTCATCTTGCCTTCCAGGCAGGATTCACAGGTGGGAAGGATCTCCGTAGGATATATTTTCAGAAGCCCGGCCTTTACCAATCTATGGATCCTGTCTAAGGCAATATGCTCAAGTCGTACGTGCCACAATTGGGTTAAATTCTTTGAAGGTTTCTTACGCTTAGATGAATTAACATTAAATGCTGAAGTTATTATGTTATCCTTTTCAAATTTAGGACTGACAATATAGAGATGATTCTGAACCATTCCTCTTATTATAAAAGTTTCATTCAGTTTAAACGACACACCAAAAGCATCAAAATAAACTGAATAACCTTCATTAACTAAAGAAGAAACAGAAATTAAGTTACGTCTCAAGGACGGTACATAAAAGACATCTCTAAGAGTCAAAGTCTTATTATTCGAAAAACTAAGATTAACGTCTCTAATAGCTTCAGCAGCAGCCACGGCCTCAGTTCCCATGCTTAAGGTCACCTCTCCATCAAGCAACCTCCTGCTTTTCCGAAACCCCTGAAGAGAGTTACATGCATGGTTAGTGGATCCTGAATCCACAATCCAACTAGCAAAAGAACTATTACTTGAAAGAAATGATTCAACAACTAAGAGTTGTAGATTACCTTCGCCAGCATTCTGAGATTTCTTGCAGTCCTTCTTCCAATGACCCTTCTGGCCACACCGGAAACACTTCGTTCCCGGTTTCTTTGATTCTCCAGACCCAGAGGCCCCAGCAGAGTCCTGCACAGGTGCAGACTTAGGTTTCTTCTTATGTTTCTTGCCTTGAGGTTTACCAGGCTTCTTGAAGGATCTGCGTTGCACGTGAAGTGCTTCGCCCTTCTGCTTGAAGCCATCCTCAGCTGCCTGGAGAGCTCTTAGAAGCTCTGCATTTGTTATAGCCAACTTGTTTAAATTAAAGTTGGTGACAAAGCTTTCAAAGGCTCCAGACAGTGACGAGAGGAAGATGTCTGTCATCACCTCGCCTTCTAGCATAATGTCCATAGTAGCTAGTTCGTTCTGGAACCCAAACATTTTCATCATGTGTTCCCGAACCAGCGTCCCATTGGACATCTTAGTGCCGACGAGTTTCTTGATGGTAAGGTATCGAGTAACACGATTGTGACCTTCAAACATCTCCTTCAGATACAACATCATATCAGAAGCGTCGGGTATCTCCTCGACTTGCTTCTCCAGAGTTGTTTGCAAGGATGCTATAATATAGCATTTACATATTTCATTAGATTCCTTCCAGTCAGTAAAAGCCTTTAACTGTGCCTCTATGGCATCGGGTCCTGGCAAATCCAGCTCAGGGTCATTCAGGGCTGTCATGCGTTTACCAATCCTTAAGACCAGATACAGGTTGCGCTTCCAGTCCTCATAGTTGGGACCGGTAAGTTTGTGGTCATTTAGGATAGCGGACAGGGGGTCTAACTTAGTCATCTGAAAATAAAAGATTGAATAATGAGAATGCATGAAAACTTATTTTATGGATTTTTAAAACAAGCTAATTATATCCATATGTCAACGCTACCCTCAAGCGAAGCCATCTCTATGGATTAATTAACCATGTATGTAAGATCTCGGAGTAGGCTACACATGTCCGAGGGGGCAGTGTGCAGGTCTTCCGCTTACACGGGTCTTTCCCTTGACCCTATCCAAATCTGCCAACTACGGGCTTTGATGGACCATGGTTATCTTTTGGCCAGTACCACGTGATCACCGTTGTCTTCGCAACGAATACCTCACGTGTACTTAGGATGCTTACCCACGAGCTTAGGCAATTACGGCACGAGAATTCTAACGGCCCCCACGAGGGTGAGTAAAGCCTGAACACTTGGCACCGTAACTACCATATCCCGAAGGAGATCACTAAGTAGCTTGGCATAGAAAAAACACAGCTCTCACCCGAGGGGGTTGTTGAGTTATGCCCTTCCACCTGAGTACGAAGTGATTAGCCGTGGAGGCCAGAGGATCTCTAAAAGTCCTCTATTACATCCCTTATATATATGAGGGTTATTTTGCGAGTATGAATTTATGCAAATGCAAAGGTAGCGACCTCCTATATACTAGACCCTAGTCACACCATGCTCCCACTAGCGTTCAAGCCCTTCGCCTAGCATTAATCATTCTCGGAATATCATAGTCCCTGGATTTCTCCATTCAAGGGTCACATTACATATTCCGAGAATATCGATGCTCTGCAAAAATGGTTATCAAGCTAATGCTCTGGAGTTAAGCCTAGAGTCAGACTCACTGGAAAGGACTCCCACTAGTCATGGCGCCTCACTTATAAATTTGACAATTGATGTTCAATGGATCTCCATCTCAACTTTGATTTTGATGCTGGCCAAATAGGCACACCCGACTAATCGGGTGCTGACCTAATGGTGGCATAACCATATGTGATGGGATCCCACTAACATCAAAAGTCAACTAAATAATAGGCGTCATCTAGCGGGATCCTATCCTCAAACAGTCGCTTGGACCGGAGGGGAAAGGCATCCCTCTGAAAACTGATAATCACATTATCTCATCGGGGTTCGATATGAAGCATAAATAACTAATAAAGAAAGCAACCATTAAAACTGAATTAAGTTCAGGGTCCGACCCCTGAACCTAATTAGCACAGCGCAGGCCTCTGGCTTTCTTCGCAAGGTCCCTCGGTCCGGCTTCTCCGTCACGCTCGCGAACACTTTGCCGGATCATCTTCATCCTCCAGGGTTCCGCTTCTGCTCCCGATGGTGGATTTCTTTGGCACATCTTTCTTCTCGATCTGTAACCGAAAAAGTCTAGTACGCTTCGAGCAAGTGCTCGCTCGTACACAATTTCCTAGAAAGAAAAGAAAACACACCTAGAAAAAAAGGCCATGGGAACCGAGGATGGTCAACCCCCATCACTCGCCCAATCTACGGCTCAATTACATATCCACAAACAAAGAGAGCAAATCCAGACAATGGCTAACTCGGGGTCCGACCCCCGGTAGCAAGCACAAAACATAGATCTAGATTTTTTATAGCGGCGCCCTGTAAGAATGATTAATAGAACAAGCACAATCTATACATATACATGATCTAAGCTTAAGAACCCCGATGATTTCACGCATTCATCATGCGCACACATGTTGGTTTCATGAAAAATCGTAAAATGCGCACCACTAATGCGGCTCTGATACTAATTGTTGGAAATTAATCCATAGTAGAGGCTTGCAGCGGAAACGATTTTGCGGTCGAAAGACCATTCATGGTGCACGTTACACGATTTAAACTTTTATAGAAACTTATCTACATATGTGTGCATGTGTATGCACATGAATCAAAAACCTTAACGGCAATCTAGCGTGATGATTAACTAGCATGCATGCAAATCATAATACTCGCTAGACCTACATGTTAGATTACACATACCTTTCGTACGGATCTTTTAACCACGGAGAATTGTCTTCTTTGTTGATGGAGACGGAAGATCGTTCGCGAAGATGCCGATGGTACGAATGGAGACGTTGCCTTCTTGTTCATCCGATCTCACACGATGCACGGAACGTCGCTCTCGGATCTCTAAGTGCCTCCGAAGAACGACCCTTCTCCTTTTTCAGAACTCCACGCGAGGAAGACGAAGTTGCAAGCAGGAAACGGGAGATGGATTCGGGAGAGAACTAGAGAGATGAGAGGGGAGGGGGGTTCGGTTTTTGTAACAATAAGGCCGGCCCCCTATAGCCCTTTATATAGGGCCGGCCTACCCCCTTAGATAAGGATCCAAGGGGATAAAGACCTCCCATAATTATCTCTCAATTATCTCCTTTTTATCTCTCCTTGTATTTATCCGTTTTCCCATATTTAGGGCTCGATCTTAACCGATTCTAGGCCCTATCCCTATCTATATGGCCGGCCCTATAGATGAGGGATTCTTATCCCTACAACATAGGGCCGGCCCTAGCAAGGTCTCCCACTACTAGGGTTGGCCAACAGTGAGGTCCGGCAGAGTGAGGTTTTTACCAAAACGCCCTGACGCCTCATTTTGACCATTTCTAGCGTGCGATACCTAGCGGCCATTACTTAAGTGATATCTACTAGTTACCTACTATTAACTGAGGCCACCAGAGGGTGCCTCTAGTAAAGTCAACTAGTCAACTCGCAGCATACCCCGGTGCATCGCACCTATGCAGCGAAGTTCACTTATGGCTAGGGATTACTACGTGCGCCTCTGTACTAGTCTTGGGCATAACCCTTAGTACTCGCATATAGTTACGCATCTACCGTGCTCTAGTGCCAAGCACACACGGAGCATATACTTCTTTCTTCCTCCTAATGCTTATGGTGTTCCGAGGAGATGGTTCAAGAACCGTACATAATGTTGATAAGGTGGAACCATCAGGGACCGGGGTTCATGGCTTCCAACTCAAGCTCGATCGACACACTACCCGAGTGTACCATCGATCCTCTGAGCTCGAGTTAACCTGCGTAGCCACCCAGAGTGCGACGCAGGCTGCACTCCAATTCACCCAGACTTACTATGTTCTCCATCATACCCCTGCTCTCCGCTTAGTAGTGGTAAACTCGTTGTCCCTCCACTTGATGCCATGATTCACTTCGAGCGGTGGAGACTACCGTCAGACTCGGATGATCATATGACTTGGTTCCTTCCAGGTTGACCTATACATCGTACCTCTGATTATCCCGTCGAGTAATTGAACCCGGTCACTAGTCAAACTGGTGACCACCAGGCCTGGGTTTGGTACAGTGTAAGTCATACCAAGGAACGCACCTCCCTTCAGGGGTGTGGATGGCCTGCAGGAGTGACACGCTAATGCAACGCCAGCCGGGTAACCCAGTACACCGTGGTTTTGGATCACTGTATACGGATCCTCACACATTGGTGCGCCAAAGCACCACGCAACTGGTTAGTCCATCAGACGTGGTTCCTCAGGGTTTAGGACCGTTTTACCCTAAGCAGAAACACGGCTTAGTGTACCAGTGTCTGCTCACTGATCTGTACACCATGTTAGTTCCGTTCAGCCACAGACACTGTGCTTGGTGATGACCATGGTGAAGACTTCCCATGAACTGTCATCGCCAACAGCTTATCATGATGAGGCGACCAACCTGATCATAGCTGCAAACTGATTTAGATTATATGGGACCAATCCACTCAGTCTTCAACTCAGTGGACTACCATATAACCATGGCTCTCTGTTCTTAAAAGAACACATAACTATGTTATGTACAAATATGCATCTCATATAATAATAACTATCAATCTTTATTAGACCAAAACATAAAGTTTTACAAGCTTAGAACACATCAATCCTAACAAGTTGCTCATCGACGACAGGATCCAAGGGATTGATATATGACCCGTGTTCCACGGAGTTCAAATAGGAGGACCCAGCGGGAGAGGAAACACGTGTTGATGCTGGTAGGTAGGAGGTTGGGTCCACGGAAGAACTGCCAGCATGTGCAATTGGAACTCGAAATCCTGAAGTGGTTGGTAAGGATGCAGCAGAGCCGGAGTCCGATGAAGCGGCATGAACTGGACGCCGGCTCCTAGGCTGTTGGACGGAGAAAAGTCCCGACCATGGTGGAGGAAGAAGCGGAGCACTAGGAGTGCTAGTTGTAGATCCTGATGGAGCAGTAGTGGTGTTGATGGCGGAAAAGAGTGGGGGTAGGAATGGGAGATATAGAGAGTGCTTGAGAACGATGCGAGAGGGCCGGGCATCAGGCGGGTCAAGTGCAAACGGGAAGATGTTCTCAAAGAATCAGACATAATGAGAAATGAACATTATCCCCGTAGAGGGATCAAGACACCTGTATCCTTTGGAGCGAGCATAGTAATCGAGAAAGACACATCGCAGTAAACAAGGTTCGAGTTTATGGGAGGAGTAAGGGCGAAGTCAGGGAAAGCATAAGGAACCAAATACCCAGAGAGAGTGATAATCAGGGGTTTGCTTAAATAGAACCTCAAAAGGAGATTTGTGGTCTAACAGGGGTGAGGGGAGACGATTGATTAAATAGGTAGCGGTACAGAGGGCATCGTCTCAATAACGATAGGGCATGGATGCATATTGCAATAGGGTGACAGTGGTGTCAACCAAATAACGATGTTTTCTTTCTTCGGCCCCGTTTTGCTCTGGGGTATGAGGACACGAGACTTGATGTAATATGCCACTAGAGATGAGAATAGATGTAAAGGCAATATTGACAAACTCGTCACCACTATCGGTTCGCAATGTTTTAATATAAGAAGCAAACATATTTTCAACAAGAGGCTTAAAAGAAAGAAAAACATATAAGACATCAGATTTATTTTTGATTGAAAATACCCAACAATACTTTGAATATTCATCAATAAAAGAGATATAATAGAGAAATCCACTAGCAGAGGGGACGGAGGAAGGGCCCGATACATCAGAATGCACTAAAGCTAAAGGACGACTGACAATGGACGATGAGGAAGAAAATGGGAGACGATGGCTTTTTCCGAGATTACATGCTGTGCAACAAAACTTGAACGAGCCGATGAACGGAAGAGATGATCGTTGCTGAAGAAAACGGAGAGTGCCGGTAGAGGGGTGGCTAAGACGGGAGTGCCAGGCTAGAGCAGCAACGGCTTAAGCAACGAGTGCAGTAGAGGTTGAAGAGGACAGGGAACTCGATGGAAAAGGATATAACCCATTCCTACTGGGCCCGCAAAGATGGATCTTGTTCGTATTCTTGTCCTGGACAACAAATTCAGCAGAGTCAAAACAAAGATAATAATTATTATCAAACGCGAAGCGATTGACAGACAGAAGATTAGCAGACGTTGTGGGAACATGGTAAATATTGTTAACTTGAAAGAAGGATGTAGGAGTATATAGAATACCACGACCAGAATGAGAGATGGGTAAGGAGGCACCGTTACTAATGGTAAATGAGTCATTACCATTATAAGGAGAGGCAACACTGAGGTTGGAGAAGTCAGGTGTCAGATGATTACTTACGCTACTGTCTGTATACCATGGATTGCGAGTGGTCGGAGGAGCCGATGCTAGCAGCGCAGGGGAAGAGAACGACGCAGGGGGGGAGGTCCCTGGCTCTGGTAGAGAGCAATGTTTGTCCGATGCCAGTAGTTGAGGGCGATGTGACCCGGTTTAGAGCAGATCTGACAGACTTTGGTGGAAGATCCACCAAGGAGACCATGGCCACGGGTGCGTTCAAAACCACTGCGATCCGGGCCTTCACGACCACGGTAGAACCGACCACCACCTTCACGGTTTCCACGATGACCACCCCCATGGCTGGCCGTAAAGGCAGAGGACGTCGGTAGTGGGGTCGAGGTTAGGTGGGGATCGGGGGAAGTGGTTGGTGTTGAGGCCGCTTCAAGGTAGTTCTCATCTGCATGTAGGAGAGCAGAGAGCTCGTCCATAACCAAAGGATCAGGGCGAAAGCGAAGCGCCGTCTTGTCATTATTGTATGCTGCAGGGAGGCCATCGAGGGTATAGAGCACAATGTCGGGCTCGGAGACTGGAGCACCGATCGCGGCCAGATTGTCGCAGATAGTTTGAATCTGTTGAACATAGGGGGATAAAGAAAGGGTGACTTTTTGAAGCTTCTGAAGTTGAGAGCGGAGATGAAGGACATTAGATTAGGCTTGGGAAAGGAAGCGCTTCTCGAGCGCCACCCAGACATCACGAGACCCAGGCAGACGAAGCACTGTAGGAATGATGCTGGGGGAGAGGGTAGCAAGGGTGCAGGTATGAAGCTGTCTATCAGCGAGGATCCACTCCTTGTAGAGAGAATTGGTGGGCTCGGGGACAGGATGACTACCATCAACAAGATGCTCAAGTTGGAAAGTTGACAAGGCACCGGGAAAGAGATATTTCCAAGTCATAAAATTGGTGTCATCGAGTTTTATTGTCACCAAAGAGCTCAAGTTTTTGATGAGGAGCAACATTGGAGAAGAAGGCGAGGATGGAGGATGAGCAGAAGAGGGAGGAGAAGATTGTGTTGAGGAGGAATCTGTCATGATGAAGACTGCTTAGGAGAAGAAAAAAAAATGGTTGGAAGAAAAGGTTGAGGAACTGAGGGTAGATGTTGATCTAGCACAACTCAGAAACGAGGCTATGATACCATGTAATCTTTTGAGAAAGAGAGAGAGAGAGAGAGAGAGAGAGAGAGAGAGAGAGAGAGAGAGAGAGAGAGAGAGAGAGAGAAGTAAAGGATCGGTTGACTCGGATTACCCACCTCAAGTCCCGTCCATGTTTATTTATAAGAAAACAGTTAACAACCATTAGTTACATTAGTTACATCTAGAGTTATCCGTAACAGAAGAGTTATGCATAACTGTGGTTATCAACGTAACCATCAAATATGTTATCATGTATAGCATCCATAAGTGAATTAATAAGAACATCCAGTGTATGTTGCCCAAGACCAACAACAGGATAAAGAAACATTTGGGTGCTAAGTAAAACACTCTCTTAGATTTTATAACTAGGGGTACCACCCAAATTTAACGGTTGTGTATTAGTCATCAATTATATTGTAGCAAGTAGCAACCCCTCATTTTTTTTTAACTTAACCCCCAAATTTTTATATTATAAATGATAGTTTTGGTATATATGACTGCAAATAGACACGACTGTTGAATTTAGGGGGATGCCCCTACCAATAAAAACGATGTGATTGTTTTCCTTCTCCTCTTCCACCCTCTATCATCTTCCACCTCACCGGTCGTCGTCGTCCCACCCTGCTTCCATCAGGGAATCTCCCATGTCGAGGCGGCCATCGAGGAAGAGGAGGGAGTAGTGGAGGAGGTCGTGGTGGTGGGTGATTGGGAAGCGAGGACAAAGTAGAGGAAGACGAATGGGGTATTCTAGAAATTTTAAAGTCCTTAATTTAGTCGCAGGGAGGAGACAGTATCATCGTGGTTCGGGATCCAGCCGTCGGCACCTGTTATTCCCACTCGAAAGGGCAGTTCCGGATTGTTGAGATCTATTGGGCACCGGATGAACCCCAGGGGACTCCCATCGTAAGGGTCAGGTGATCGAATGGGTGGGGACATGTGTTGATGTCTGATTTGGAATCACGATGATTCCGTGGTTCAGGTATTTTAAGTTAGGTCGCGGCGGTGGTTGATTGGGAAGCGAGGACAAAGTAGAGGAAGACGAATGGGGTATTTTAGAAAATTTAAAGCCCTTAATTTAGTCGCAGGGAGGAGACGGTATCATCGTGGTTCGGGGTTCAGCTGTCGGCACCTGTTATTCCCACCCAAAAGGACGGTTCCGGATTGTTGAGATCTACTGGGCACCGAATGAACCCCAGGGGACTCCCATCGTAAGGGTCAGGTGATCGAATGGGTGGGGACATGTGTTGATGTCTGATTTGGAATCACGATGATTCCGTGGTTTAGGTATTTTAAGTCATTCCTATATATTTGAGAGAGAGAGAGAGAGAGAGAGAGAGAGAGAGAGAGAGAGAGAGAGATAGAGATGTGGATGGATGAGTTTGCATTAAATTCCTCCATTTAAATGTGGTGGTGGTGGTGGTGGTGGTGGTGTGTTGTGTAGGGGGAATATTTTCCTCACTAGCAGCAACGGGTGCATCATGGCCGCTGATCACGTATTGCACGGCCTGGGCGCTACTAGCTTGTTATCTGGTGTTTTTGCCACCATCGGAGTCGATCCCCCAAATGGGTTTGGGGTAAAAAAAAAAAAGAGGGGTGCCGACACTAAAACCATTGGTCACAATAAAGGTCTCTGGCTTCGGTCTACTGGCAAAAACGGCTGGTGCTGCGCCAGTAACGTCCAGACACGTGCGATGCAGAATCAGCGGCCAAGATACGTGCAACTGGCTAGTGACAAAAATGCCCCTGCCCGTTGATTCTGTATCGCACGTGCCTGCGCGCTACTGGCCACTGCCGTCGTCACTGGCGCAGAGTCGATCCCCATGGCCGTCACCGCCCCGTAAAAAAAAAAAAAAAAGAGCTCACTCTCACTGTCTCTCAGTCACAGCGACCCCAAAGGTTTCGGAACCCTACTAAACCCTATCCGCGGTACAGAGTGTCAAACCCAGTCGACGACGCCGTGATTGGAGGGAGGCGACGGCGGGGCGAGCAACCCCCAGCTGGGTCCCGATCCAGATCGCCGGAAGAAGCGCCGCCCCCACCCGAGCCGGCGAGCGGCCAGCCAATCATGCCATCAGGTGCCAAGAAGCGGAAAGCCGCGAAGCGAAAGAAGGAGCACGGCGTCCACCACCACCCACCCGATTCCCCATCTGGCCCTCCTCCTCCCCCTCAAGGTTTGGCCCCGCCCCACCCGCCCCACTCACAACCACCTCACTGTCTCTCCCCCACCCTTTTCCCTTTTCTCTCGCTTTACAGGCAACCCCCTTTTCCCCACCCCCCCCTCTTCTTGCTTTCTTGATCCATCCATCGCTGCTTGTTTCGATCTCCAGGCAACGGCCACGGCGACGACGGCGACTCCGGTGACCCCGGATCCCCCTCCTCCCGGGACGAACATCCTCTGACCGAGGAGGAAGCGGAGGAGAAGACGGCGGACCCCTCGCCCTTCGAATCCATGGAGACCCCGGAGAGCAAGGAGCCATTGGCCCCTACCCAGAAGCTAGAGGAGACTGTGGAGGCTGTGAGCGAGCCTAAAGACGATGGGGTCACCGTGGAATTCGAGGAGACCCCCCCTCCTCCTCCTTCCCTGCCTCCTTCGACGGTACCTGAGGATGTGAGTGTCGAGTTTGTCCGGTC
Organism: Chamaelirium japonicum; assembly: GCA_947650365.1. NCBI lineage: Eukaryota > Viridiplantae > Streptophyta > Magnoliopsida > Liliales > Melanthiaceae > Chamaelirium > Chamaelirium japonicum. The sequence continues at coordinate 47,530,735 of OX393556.1, read as the reverse complement.
CGAGGACGAAGGAGAGTCTGATGAAGAAAAGGGCCTAACCGACGAAGCATTGGGGGAGACGGGCTATTCGATCGGACAAATTGTTACCGTCACGGAGGACGTGGACCCAGCTAGTGAATCCATAGTTGAGAATCATGACGATTCAGCCGGGATGGGTGCTCCATCCGGTCAGCGTCAAGTGATTGTGCCGCCTCTGCCGGACAGGAACGCTGAGCCCTGTCCTGATACTGCGAGAGAGGAGATTGTGCAGAAATCTGAGGTGCTAATGTGTAGTTGAGTGTGATTGTTAATGTTTGTTTCTTGCTTTTAACCATCACACCCTCCTTCTGATCTACAACAGTACAGCATACTGAACGTTTGGGCCATGTAGGTAGCTCCGGTTCCGCTGGCGGAGCGTCGTGCGTCGCTGTGTAATTGCTGTGGATTGTTTGATGTCTTCATGGGTTCCCAAAGATAATCTCAGGTGAGGCCAATCAGAAGCTCGTTCTTTCTTTCGTGTCATTTGAAAACCAAGCCTTTTACTACATATCAGTTCATGGCTCAGCCTCGCTTGCTAATTTTAAAGAAAATACTTGCCATTGTCAAATTTTGCTGAGCAAATTAGTATAAAAGATAAAGGCTTGCCAACTCTATGTCTATCCATTGTTTCGTTTGATAAACTTGTCTGCGATGTGGTTTCCCTATACTAATAGTGGGTTGTATCATCTGTGTGATTTCTTGTTTATAAGCAATAGGTAGATTCTTCCTTTCAGGTATTTTGTAGATTGCCCTGTTATTGATGCAATTCCCTGATGTTAGTGCTCTGCACGTAGAGTAGTAGGAACTAGGAAGGCTGAGGACCTAAAAGAAAGGTAGGATTGTGATCTATGATTTACAGATGGACAAATATATAGGAAAGGGCCTAAAAGAGGGGTTATGGAAAGATATTTTGAGTGAGGACAAGCGGGATACAACATTAAGGTCAGTGTGGACGATATGGCGTAGATTTTATGTGTAGGTGGTCAGTAAGTGCTATAAGTCTGCTCTTTATAGTATACTAGAGAGGGTCTGATGTAAAAATAGCAGGGATTAAGAAAAGTGGAGGGAAAATGGAAATAGTAAATTCAAGTGTCAAGTTGGTTTGATCTTGGTTTAGGCGAGATGGATATCTGACAACTGATGGCTCTTTGTACAAGGGTTTAGAGCCTTGAGCTGTATCATATAATGATTAATGAGTAATGGAAAAGTTGTTTGAGAGTTTCAATGCATGCTTTCAAGAGATGAAGTTTGTATGGATTATCCGGATTAGGGTATAAAGCTGTGAAGTATGGGTACTTCAGGAGGACTGTTGTACGAGTACCGGGTACACACTGGGTATGGGTACGTCAATTCTCGTACCTGATACGCCGTTTTGACTCGAGTACAAGTACCCGATTTGGGTATAACACCAGTACGGCATGGGTACGGGTACATGTATAGAAAATTATAAAAATATAGGAGTTTAGAAAAACTCCAAAAAAATAGAAAAAATTAATAAAAATTAGATAATTTTTTTTATTTTTGTTACTTTTTAGTTTCTAATTATACGAAAATTATAAAAAAATATCATTGATATCATACTAAAATTATATATATTTTAATTTATATAGGTTCTCTCTATACCCGTACCATACTTTTTTAAGGATTTGCCGTATTGGCGTATCCGTATTGTACCCATACTGTATCCGTACATGTGCTTCATAGGTAAAGAGTATATCTATTCTACAATGGGAGGGTACGAAGGGGATTAAAAAGGTTATAGACTTAATATGAGAGAGAGAGTTAACTTCTAGATTCTCCATTCTGGTTTGACTTACAACAGCAGGCTTACCTTTTTTATTAACCAAAGGAACTTTTTACAAACCTTAGCCCTTTAAGCAATTTGTAATCAAAATTTAAAACACTGCTATCGGTTAGGCTTGGTTGCGTTGTATTGGTTGGTACAACTTGGTATCAGTCGGGTCGATCGAAACCGGTATCGACTTGTTTTTTCTTTAATTCACAAAATAAAACGAAAAAAAAAATCCTAAAATCAGGAAAGTCTTAATAAAGGAATAATAAATTTATATATATGAGGAGCTTTAGGTTTAAGTTGTAGCTTTTTTGGGCTTTGGGTTCATTGGTTTAGGGTTTATGTTTTGGCCCTATTCGGTTTAGGTCCTTTAGGATTTAGGACTTTAATGTGTAGATGTTTACCATTTTAGGCCCTTTAGGGTTTAAGGACTGATCAAAACTAACAACTGCTTGAAAAATTACTAGATAGAGATAAAAGAGGTCGGAGAAGAGGAGGTGGAGGGTAAAGAACGAATTGTTGGAAAACTGCATGGTTCACGAAGCTGATAGGAGGGAAAGGAGGCGATGGGGAAGAGCGATCCCCCATAGAGGAACTGAGAGACATGCTCATATTATGACTGTGTTTCCAACCATAAAGATGAAACGGAAAGAGGAGTGGGAGAATGGGGGTTTACTCTTACCAGAGGGTCACCCAATCGTCGATCTTTTCAATCTTTGCTTTTAAAATTTTAGTGGGCAGCTTGGCGGTTATTCTAACTTTATTAGGGCCTCACTTCGTCATCGATGTCCACCCTTTTCTATATGGATAATGCACCAATTTCATGAAACACCCGTGCATCACCTCGTTGATAATAAGGGCAAGAAGGAAGGGCCTCTGCAAGGTGGAGAGTGATGAGGTGGGTGGGTTTTTTAAAAAAATTCCACGTCCTTTTATTCTCTTATTTTCCTTCCTCTCCTCTTCTTCTCTTCTCTTCTTCTCTCTTATTCTATACCGGCTGATACTTGATTGACTTGGCTGAGAGTCCGAGACGGTCAGATATGGCCAGGTATAACAAGTCTCGAAGTGGTGTCGGACTCGATCAGCGCCAAACCCAAGTCATACTAACCAATACGACTCGGTATCAACTGGGTTTTGATTACATGTTTTAATAGAAAAATTAAAATAATATAAAATAATTGCACCGAATCTAATCACTCTAAACCTCTAAACGGAACTAGATGGGAAGAAATTATATTCTTGCTAGTTAGATGCTTCCTTTCTTTTCCTACTCATTAAAAACTATCCACAACCTAGGATGGGGCATAGTTGCTATGATATGAAGCACACTTCGGAAACAAAATTAATCTGAAATTACAAAACAACTTATGTTTTGATGCTTCCATATGATGTGTTAGTCATAAGCATATTTAACACGGTTACTTCCAAATTATGAAAATATATGTAGTTCATATATGATGTCAAATATAGGTTATTTCTGGAGAAAGAGCGGAGAAGTTGGTCCTTTCCGATTCTTAAGCAGAGCAACATATTACATTAGAAAAATCAAATTTAAAAAATTGATATTAGCTTAGCCACATTCTTTATGCATAAGTTAGATGTCATAAAATTTCATCGCAGGTTGAATCCTAGATCATTCCTGGACTGGTTGATAGTGGTGCTGTTTTTTTGTTAATTTTTTTTTCTTATTGGAATGGGATTTCTATCTTGATCTGTATTGGCATGAACTTAACATCTTCAAATTGACAACCAAGTTGAAAAATAACTAGTTCAGACTCTTGCATCCACAGAAGGTTGCATATTAAAGTGATTAATTGCCTCATCATGAATTGGTGCTCGATTACTTACCAAATTGGCATATATGCTGTTTATATATGATGTAATGTGATTCTGATAAGTCATCCATGTTTTTCTTTGCATATGCCAGAGAACTCGAGTAGGGAGAGGCCAACACTTACGCCTTTATGTTCATATATGACTCAATATTCTTGAGTGTATTAATGTCCACGAAGCTTCTATGTAGACAAGTGAATTAATGAAGTATTTGATTATTGACATTCTGTGTACAGAAGTAAAGCTGTTGTTTATGTTTTGACGCAAGATATCAGAGAAAAGTCTATTGAAAAACAAGGGTTTAACCGTTAAAAGGAAAGACTTGTGAAGCTAGGAAGATAAAGATGTTTTGGTCATGAATCTGCCTTTATGAACTTCTATAGAAAATGTTGAGGGCTAGATGAAGACTTCACAGAGGTCTATGATACAAATGAAAACAAGATCTTTTAAGAAAACTGAGCAAAATAGTTTCATATTTTTTGACATTCCACAAGATTAACAATGTAAACAGTAAATGTAATGCAAGCTTAAAAAAGTTAGAATGATGAGCTTTTCTTGGTGACAATGGTTTTTTATGGGGTAAATTACACCAACCTCCCCCATGGTTTGCTTAAATTACGGGTACCTCCTTTGCAATTATGGACATGGTATTGACAGTGGCCTCCCCTCTTCTTTAGTTGCCAATAAGAGATTCCCCCCTCCTCTATGAGTCATTAGTATCTCACACCAAATACTCTGAGGTAAGCAATACATAGAAAACTTACAACTACTCTCTAGGGAATACTAAAATATATCATCTAGAAATTGGATTTCATCTTTTAATCATTTTACTTAAAAGTATTTTGGACTTCACGTGTACTCCGTTAGCGGAGTTAGGGGACAACGCCGATAAGGGACGTCAGTATAAATACTAGAATTGCAGGGAAGGTTCGCATAATTTAGGCAAAACTTAGGGAGATCACTGTAATTTACCCTTTTTTATACGAATACCATTATGTAGGATCTTGATTCCTCGTAGTTATGCAAGCTTGGAGAAGCTTATGAGTTATGAGTCTTGATCTATTAAACTTGTTCCTTAAGGCCATAGGACCATGAAGTCTTAAAAGAATTACCACTCCGCCATGTACTCATTCTCGCTCTCTCATCTCTGGGAAGGAGATGTAGGAGCAAGCCCTAGGAAGCTGACCTCTCTCTTGCGTGTGCTTGAACAATCTTACGCTTCCCCCCTATAGGGTATTTAAGGAGAACAAAGCGTATGGCATCTCTTTTAACTTTCACTTGAGTAACTCAATCCATAAAAAGTTCCCCATATTTTCCTACATTATATCACAAGACCATAGTTATCAAGAAACATGTTCCCTAGTACAAAGAGAAGGGGAGTTCCCAAGATCCTGTTTGGGAAATGTGTGCTAAGTGGTTTCCCATTTTTTTTGGGGTAACTTACTTGTTTGTGTTACTATATGCGTGCGGGATGTTGGCGAGACTGACAATAATGTATGAGTTATTTTTCCTCTATAACATCTTTAGGATTACACAAACCCATACCCTTTTATTTCCTACACAAGCACTCACCCTCCTAAGCAACTAAGCTTGAAATACATTAGTATCTTTTTATCTTGTATTCCCCATATTCTCGGCTTTCTATTACCCATATAAAGCCCACCCATCTTTCGTTTGCCACTATTTTTCCTCAAATTTTTTACATCTGAGAAGTGAAAACCATATCTTATGTTTATGTTTGTAGATTGCCTTTTTTTTTTTTTTTCATTTTTTTTGGACCTATTTTTCTTGTTATTAGTTAAAACATGTTTAAAAGAGTTATGGTTTAGTAGTTTTTTTGTTTGATATCAAAAGTTTATCTCGGTAGCTTTTGCTGCATTATTTTGGCATCATAGTTTTCAGTTATCCATCATGTTTTATTAAGTGTCTGATCCTGTGATACTTGGGTAGTCAGTGAGATGAGATTCTTGATAAAACCCTACACAAGTTGACGGATCTAGATGATTGGCTATTGGCTAACTCCTTTGGAAACTTGAAGATATGTAATTTCTATCATACTGATTAATTAAGTAGTGGAGAGCATGTAAAATGGTTGTTAGGGGTGACAATTTTTTGTCCTATTTGTCCGATCAACCTATGCTATCAAAATCGAGACTAGTCGGCGGCTAGTCCCCAGGCGGTATTATGTCGATCGATTAATTCTGATTCTTTCATAGCTGGGCAGAATCCCGACTAGCGACTGGGACTAGTCCCCAGGCGGTATTCTGCAAGCAATTTTGTTTGGATTTTTTTGCATTATCTCGAAGTCTTGAGTCGCAACTATGGCTCTTCCCTATAATATCATTTGTTAAGAACATGAGAATCTGAGATAAAAACATAGACAAATAATTATTGTTTATTTGTTGATATCCATATAACCCTATAATCAAAATTAAGGTTATTCATATATTAAATATCAACAAACAAATATTGTGATGACTTATTAGTTCTGAGTCTTTTGACATGGGCATGAAGCCAATACAACTGTGTTATGTTACTTATTTATTTATACCCATGTTGTGAAGTGTGAAAGCGAGCATTGTTATTGACCGACTAATATCATATACTTATTGACATTTATGCTAATTCATTTATCATAGATGTTTAGGGAGGGGGGAGGTGTTAAAATAAGTTTTGGCCGACTAGTCCCGAATTAGTCCGACTACTGACTTTGACTGCATAGTGACCAACCCGGTCTGAGACCCAGAAAAACTCGGGTTCGGGCAATAATTTCTTGTTTGAAAGACGGGTCTGGCTCCGTCTTGATTGTCCGGTTTTAATTCGGGTCTTGGTCCGGGTTGACCAATTCGGACAAGTCGATCCGATTTGTCTCGATACCTATATTATAATATATTAAAATTTAAGTTATTATATATATAATTAATATTTTTTTGAAAAGATATATAATTAGTAAAATAATCATAATGTATTAAAATTAATACAATTGATTATATTCGAACAATCTAGGTTGTCCGCCTCTAATGGTTGCACACATTAGCAAGTCTAAACCTTTCGTTCAAGAGTTAGAGGCGTGAGGAAGTATGCAACTTATTTATTGGCACTGGAAGAATGATTTAAGTTATCACCGTCACAAAACAATGCCTAGTTTCCTTCAAAATCGCACATATGAAGATATTGTTTTGAGTCCAATAGAGACCACACACCTATTATTTGGTCGACCATTTACAACAAATCATTATATCCACCATGATCGGGAGGTAAACAATAATGCCTTCAAATTCTCTGGTCGAACATTTGAACTTGAAGCGATGAAGATTCAAAGCACCACACAAGAAAGCTGAACCAAACACGATTCCTAATGTTTCTTTCTTGCAATAAAAGCTGAGAGTCAAAAGGAAGATTTTATAAACAAGTCATTATCTCGGATCACTTCTTCGATTTCTGAAGTATATTCTTATTTGTGCCAAAACTATTTTCCACAAATTTAAACAAATCCGACATGCTGTTCTAATCATTGAAGGCCACATGGCAGTACCAAGGGTTGAAGGCCCAGTATATTTTCTAGAAATGAAAGTTTTAGCCCATGTGATATTATTCAGGATGAATATTCTCTGGAAAAGGGTGATGATAACACCTTTGTGGAATTTGTTCAGATTGAAGCCTTCATATAGCAACATACTAATCAGAGTTATGGTGACAATCACGGGGTTCTTAGCATGTGAACATCACGCCAATGTTAAAGAATTCTTTGGAAAAACAAGCATGTGAGGTTGCAACTGATTGTTATTTGTTGAAGTAAACTAGTCATCACAAATATCACTTCATTTACTATCATTTATTCAATTTGTGTAGAAATCGGCATCCAAGAGGGCTCGGTGCGATATACGATGATATTGGTATAAATCATCAATTGCTTGTTAAGTGAAAATTGATGACGAAGGTGATAGACTTAACATGACCTCAAGATCACAAGTAATGAAAGCGAATAATGGAAAGCAATGCATAAGATGAAGAGATTTCCTAACGTTTCTCTGATTCTTTGTACATGATTTGTAATTAAAATGGGATTCTTCAAATATAATTCCTACGTAAAATCGGATTCGTTGATTAGCTAGGATTTCCACATGACATTATGTTCCTTGATGAATTAGGATTCCTAGATGAGGTGGGGTCCCTAGTTAAGGAAGGATTCTTTAATGAACCATTGAGTAGCCTAGAGTTGTTTTTTGGATTTTGTTTGTTGCAATTCTCGGACTTATTTTTCAGGTCATCTTTAAAAGTTAATTTTGGCATCTTATTTTAGTAGGATCATGTTTCAAAGTATCATAGGTTATTAGTATATTGGTTTTGATAAGTTTCAAGCCAATTAGGATTGAATTATAGGTTGGTTTGAGTGTCGATATATATACTTCTAAGGGAGTTCTGAATTTTCATTGAATTGTAAATAAAACAAAAGTTTCTCCTCTTTTTCGAGTGAGTGCGACTCATCATTCTCGACTTCCTTGGTGCGATGCTCGAATTACCTTGGTCCCATGATGAGATGTCATGGAAACATCTTGGTGAGAGACGTTGATACCCGTTAGAAGTGGGATGTTTATAATACTTGTACTTTTATTGATGTCTAGTCTTTAATTTTGCATCTTTGATTTACTTTCCGCTTCCTTTTAGTTATTGCTTCCTTAATTACACTGTTTTAAAACTCGCCGAGTCGACTCGAAACTCGGCCGAGTCGACTCGACTCGGCTGAGTTTCGATCCGACTCGGTCCAAAACTAGATTTGGCAACTACTCGGACCAAAACTCGAGTGACTCGGGCGAGTCACTCGAGTTTTTGGGGTGTGTGACTCGGTTCGAGTCTTGATCGTTGTATTTTTTGGGGTAAAATCGGGATCCAGTAGAACAATTTATGTTTTGTAATGACATGTTATTTGGTGATAAGCTTTAAGGTCATCAAAACTTGTTAGATATCCATTTTTAAATATATATAATATTAAAATATATTATATAATGTCGAGTTTTTTGTATCGAGTTTTGTCGGGTTTTAGCCGAGTTGTCGAGTCAACTCGACTCATTAAGGTTTCGAGTCGAGTCGAGTTTTCGTGTTTTAAAACACTGCTTAATTATTCATTCATAAGCCTAGATCCTACCACAAAGGCCTTCATTAGCCTCCAATAACCAAAAATTCTGCTACAAAATTTTCTAGATGGCAAGCCCTTAGTCACCAAATTTTTCCCATAATACGCATCCGCTCACTGAACCCTTCTCCACCAATAATATCCCCATCACCACCGGACTTCAGTGCATCTATGGATATTTCACCTTTGGTCACAATTTTACAAAAAACAGATCCAAGACCCCTGTATCCAAAACTAAAACCTGTCCCAAATACTTCCAAAACTCTTTCTCCGAAGCCCTTTAGTTTCATGCATCAATTTGGTACCAAATAGCTTCTGTTTGAATAAGTGGGTCTTCAAAAGTTTTGCCCCCAAATTTCCAGTCACAAAACAGGCTTACCCACTTAAAATCAGTGGCCTAAAGTAAACCAAAATTAATCTTTGAAAATGTATGATTATATCTGACTAAATTATTGTAACATGATACCATGCTGATAACAAGCATCAGTAATTTCCGGAAATATCTTGTAGTACATTTAAGACTTTAATAATTAATTAAGCATGATTGTGCAACCTAGTTGTTGCTAATTTTCCTAAACATATCAGATAATTTTTTTGTTTTTTTTTTAAATTTTCCCACGTGCGTAACAATTTTAGATGATTTTTATGTTCATAAATGTTTTTTCATACAAATCTATTTTTGTTACTGTTCTGGCCAGTGGTCAAGACTGGGTGAAGTGTTTCTGTTTTGATCTTTTCATTTGGTTCCTTGCTGGCAGTATGCCAGTAACCATGACTCAAACCAAAATTTTAAACATTCATTTTATATGTTACAGCCCTCCTAGTATAGGCATACATGGGTGACCTAAAAGTAGTGTTCATATAATATCCTAAAACAAAAAAAGTAGAATCAAGAAACATAGAAGACGTAGAGAGAGAACTTATTGTATGGATGATAATATGTTCCGTTTAACTCTCAATATCAGAACGATACACGGAATTAGTTTTTAAATGCATGCTAAATAAAGGTTTTTAATCATTTTGTTGTTTTTGACACAATCGGGTATAATCTGAGTGTTGTTTCTGATGCATTTTGGATGTGTAGTGTTAAAGAGTGGATATACTAAGCTTATTGTATAGAGTAGATAGTCCATTACTTGGCGTATGTTCACATTGGATGAACCCATTTCATGTACAATATATGTATAGGATCATTGCCCTCTTTTTTGTGAAGATTATTCCTTTCACTCCCTACATTCTCTCTTTTTCCTTCAATGACTTATCATGGTGTTAGAGCTATTGATTGAGAGGAAGAGCATTCATTGGAGGTAGGGTTCTTCATTCCTCCTCCCTCATATTTCCCTTTCCTCTTCATCATTAGATTGAGCTCTTGTCAATCTAATCTTCGCCATCGAAGGAGGGACTGGTTTATCGGAGTTCTCCCATGTGCAGAGATTTTGAGAGCTTAAGATCTGCTTCCTTTCAGAGGAATCAGAGCTTTGGCGTGCGACGCCATTGGAGCTCATTGGAGCACTCATCTCCAGCTGTCGGGTACAGCTCTTGTTCACGGCCTCACTGTAGATCTCGACTTTGATCCAGATCTGAAGTCGACCACAGTCGGCACGGTCGTATTAGAGAAGCTCTCGTCGGTCAGGCGACGTCACCCTGATTTAGGGCTCTGTGGCGCAGCTTGGTTTGGGGATTGGCTTTGATCTGCATTGGCCACTTGAAGTAGGAAGACAATCTGCAGCAGCCACTCAAAGAAGACGAGGAAAACTCAGGCCTTCGTCGTTCTGGATGAACCGCGGCGTCGCTTCTCCATCCCATGCCGCTATGATTTAGGGCTTCACCCTTCGCATTCCTCCATTTTTTATTATATCTGAGCTCCAAAATCTCTTAAGTTGGAGCTCTGCGAACCCGGTTCTTCTGTCTGGTTCAGCAGCTATGTGCGCCCGGTTCGTAGCAATTCTAATTCCAGTTCTGCAGTGACGCATTGTGCCGGTTCAGTCAGATTTTATACCAGCTCAGACTTAAGAAAAATTTTGGGGACAAATCATCAGATGCAATTCCCTGCTTCTAATATGATTATTACAAATTTATAAATCTGCACTCGATTTGTCTTTTCCATCCCATGGAAGTTTCAAGAGAATATAGGGTTTATATTGTATAATATATTAAAGTGAAATAATTATCCAATACAACTTTCTTGCCTACAATCGAGTGCCTCTGTCTTGTAGATCTTCGGAAACATTTAAGTAGAGACATAGTTTCATTTTTTTTTTCTATTCAGGACTGTGCTGTCACCACAAATACGGAATTTTAAAACATGGTTGAGATTTAAACAAGAACAAAGATTATATGGTATTTGCGTTAATATGCTGCGTCTTTCTTCAACACCCTGTTTTCTTTCCTTGTTGCAGAAACAGACCATGGGGATGTAATGCAAAAGATAAGTTGCCGAAGGTTGCTGCAAAGGCTAATAATGATTATTCGGAGGGGGAGAGATGTTATGTTTGAGAATTTAATAAGTTGTATGGTTGTGATGCTTCAAGGGCCTCTTTGATCTGCAAACCATTGCTGGTGATCATCAGCCACAGTACCCTTGTAGTTCTGTTTGTGCAAATGTTATGACTGTTGTAATTCTGGGACTCTTATTCTCATCTGATATGATGGGAGAGTATCCTTGTGGTTTTGTGTGGCTGAGGGATTAAGAATTTTCTGTTTAGATATGTTGGCATTTGATTTTTTTTTTTTTTTTTGAATATTCCTATAATCACCATTCCTCATTATGTCTGGATGTGTATTAATTGAGGAAAAACAATAATAAAAATTTCTTTCACTATTTTTTATTCAATTAATGTGGCAATTATTTATGGAGTGATGTAGTGATCTCCTTGTTTGTTTGTTTCTTTTAGTGGCTCAGTTTCCTGATAGAGGGCCTCAAATCTGATGCTTTTATTATCAGAGCTGAAACAATGCTTAGACTGTCTACTATGGAGCTTGTTTGGAGCATCTCCAAGGGGCTCCCTACTCAGCTCCATTTGTCAGAGTAGGGAGCAGGATGGTCGAATTGCGATCCATGGGGTACTCTAGTCCACTCCCTAAGAGCATCTCCAGTGGGCTCCTAAGTGTACCCTCGATTGCTAGCTCCATGGGGTTCTCTAGTCCACTCCCTAATAGCATCTCCAACGGGCTCCTAAGCGTCCCCTCCTTTGCTATTATAGTGAGAGATTGGAGAAATGACAGCTCCAGGCCTCCAACTGGCTTCGTGAGCGTCCCCGTCCCCGTTTTTGGCTTCTTCGCTACTCTACTCGCTGGCCAGTGGATTCTATGGCCATCGCTGGGCCCATTATACTTTACAATAGATCATGGTCTTTCAAAAATAAAAAAAAAATCAAAATAATTCTGAATGTTGTAAAAGATAATATAAAAAATAGGGAGTTGCTTGAGGAGCCCCTTGGAGATGGTTCTAAATAATGGCTCTCTATTTTGTTGAAAGGCCCATATGGCCTTGAAGAGTCCCTTGGAGATGCTCTAAAAGAGGGAATCACTACTTATGCTAGCTCTATCTGGCAAGCGAGTGACGCACGCTATTTTCATTGGGCTCCACCTATTACCGTTGCATTTTAAAAATAAATCTGACTGTTGATAATATCTGACTTCCAACACCCAGTGACTATTGTCTTAAAAAAAAAACAATAATAAATAATAAGAAGGAAAGAATAGAGAGGCCCTTGGAGTTGGTTTCAACAAATGGCTCTCTATTTTTACATATGAAGCCCATCGCTCCCCGAATAATAGGAAGCCTCTTGGATATACTCTTATGCTGTGTTAACATTGGAATGCAAGAATCATACAAACACAAAAGAAAATAGAAAAAAAAACTGTGTTACTGTTGGAATTACTACAGATTCCAATGAAATATTGGTAGTGAAAAGAGAATGCTCCAAACAAATGGGAAATAATTAACCATCAGCTTAAATCTCATGACAGCGAAATTACATAATGGAAGGCCACCACTCGGGGCTAATATATTCTCTCAGCAGTAGAGACCGGACGAAGGAAGACAACAATCACCGTGATGTTATCTGTGCTGCCCCGCTCAGCAGCCTCGGTCGCCAATCTCTTGGAGCACATTGTGGGCTCTTTAACGGTGTCTCTGATGATTGACACCACGTCCTCGTTGCTTATTACGTCCCACAGTCCATCGCTTGCCATCACCTGAAAATTTTGGCAATCCCACTTCAGCAGGTTCACTACACTCCTTTAAGAAGGTCAATGATGTATACTCTTAATGGAGAGAGAGAGAGAGAGAGAGAGAGAGAGAGAGAGAGAGAGAGAGAGAGAGAGAGAGAGAGAGAGAGGATGGGGTGGTTAGGTCACACCCGTTGTTGTTGGGATAAACCGTTAAAATCCATAGTTCAGATGGTCGAAAATAACAAATTTTCCTGTTACAGTAGTGATACAGTAACAAAGGGCTTGCTTTGGGTTATAGTAAAGATTCCACTTGTTTGATAACATCTGTTTCCACGGATGTATGTTTCCTCAGAGCTACCTTTTGTTGTGCCTCCGAGCTTTTGGGGAAGATGCACATTTCCGCAAACAATGTCCGATCATTGCAGAGATGCGGATTCCATGGAAGCAGGGATCTGGTTTTCAAACAGGGGGCATATCTTTGAAGTGTTTGGTATTATGTCTCTATTAACATGTAGAAAATCGAGATGAATATTATCCGAAGGCAACATGGAACTTGGAGAGGAGACTTTATATCAACATCAAATATGAGAATGAAGCCTACCAGGAATTCATCCTCGGCTGATAAAGAAGTCTCAATTATCTCGGGCTCTGCAGTCACTGCAGGCTTCAGATCATCATCGCCAATAGACCTTGTAACCTAACAAGAAAGAGTAGACAAAGTGGAGTTTTTTTTTTCTGGAAAAGAATTCCTCACGACAATAAGTTATAACCCAAGGGGATAATGGGGGTAGTAGTAGTCATATCAGATAAAATCTGAAAATAAACTATTTATACAAAAAATATTAGACATGCTACGTGAAGTGATGAACACTGCTCTGCTTTGAAAATACAATAATTCTGTGTTTTTTCATAGGAATTGGAATTCCCAGGAAATGGACCCATTCTCGTGTTCATTCCATAACAGGGCTCGCATTTTCCTTGTTCCCCGATAAATGAAAGCCCACTTTTTGTGGGATTTCATTTCCCAACCAATAAAAAAAGACTTGATAATTCTTTGAGGTTTACCTAAGGGCTCCTCCATCTCCATGATCAATTTATTTGATCAAGAGGTGGATGTATCCTAGGTTCATTCCTTAATTCTGGCCAGATCCATCATCATGTAATAGATAATAAAAAATTCCAAGCATCACATCTCAAGTAGACAGCATATTACTGGTCAACTATTAGTATGACAATTTCTATAAAATTAATGGAGAAAGTAAAAGAACCTGGAGTGCAGCTAGACCAACCCTCCATGTATCTACTTGCCATTTCACTTCAACACCTTCTTTGATAACACGAGTTCTTTCATCAGAACAGGTGGCAACATGCTCCTATTTAGATTGTGAAACATCAAGCTAAGCAATTGTGCAGATTGACATAAGTTTATAAATGAATAAATATAAGTATGAAATTACAGGTAAAATAGAGTGTTCATGTATCCATGACATGCCCAAAATAATCATAAAAGTGAAAACACATGCACACCTTACTCATTGAAAATGGCCGGCCGGCACGGCTCAAAATTGCACGGCAATCACCAGCATTTGCAACGAAAAGCTTGTTTCTGACTACTAATGCTGCAATTGCTGTGCAACCAGGATGGCAATCTTTCTGAATAATTCTTTTTGACTTACGGTGCAATACTAATTCATTTCTGAATGCGATGTCTGTCTTTAGAAATGCTTCAGTAAGTGCATCCGGAGGACTGTATCAATATTAGCAATCGAACAGGACTGCAATACCAAAAACAAATATACAAATGTAATGAAAACAATTTGATTGGAAGATACCTGCATGTATAACCATAAATCTGTAGGAACCCTGGTAGTGCTGGGGCAGAAAACTCGGCAGCCGCTGCACCTGCACACATAACATTCAGAGATATTGCATTTAAACTCACCCGAACATAACTACCAAGCCTTGTCCCATCAATTTGTTGCTGGCATCCTAATTCATAACAAGAGAAATAAAGTAAGAAAAGAATGGTAGCCACACCTCGATGACCATCAAAAATCCCAAAAACATGAATGTCCTTCTCATGGCACATTTGAGGAAGTAAAAAATGTGTATCTTCCATTGTCTCCCTTCTTCCACATGTGGCAAAAGATCCCCATGATAAAGTTGGATGGTAGTCCAAAGTGTCATGAAGAAAATTAGGCCAGAGTTGCATATATGGCTTTTCTGCACAATTATTCGCCTTCGATGAATGTTCCCCTTGAGTGAACCAGTTCAAATCTTCTTGAAAATTTTGATGGTTCTCTACACCATTCTGACAGCGATCGCCGGGAGTAAACAGTGGTTTTCCAGAGACTTCATTCACATTTTCTATTTTTTCCACATGCTTCATAATTATTTCTAAATAATCAATTATATTATCAAAAGAAGGCCTATATGAGGGTTTGGGGTCCCAACACCTTTTTATAAGTGACAGTAGACTAGATGGTGCACCAGATTCAGGAAGAGCAAGCACTGGTCGCAATCCTTCGGATACTACTGCTGCCGTAAGTTGTTGCTCGGTATATCTCATTTCAAGCACAGTATGTGCCTATAAGAAGAAATATTGTAGTTATAAATCACTCATCATTGAGCTAAAGATGATATTTGAAGAAAATCAATAGAATACCCAACCATGACATAGGAAATAAATGCCAAAAAGAAAGAAGCCGTGACAGACATAGAGGTTTGCGAATGGACACAAATCCAATAAAGGAGTACTGACAAGATGAGAACTCAAAACCAGAACTGAAAGAGCATATTTATTGTTGAATGATTTTTTTTTTGCTACTGTTATGTGCCAGTGCATTTGTACTGCAAACAAGCAATATTACACCTGAGAGTAGCACCTACCTGGGCTTCTGCACGTATATCTGTGTAGGGAACTACACCTGTAAGAAGTTCGCTGCAAAATTATTATCAAAGAGTCAGAATGCTAAAATGTCATGCTCTTTTCTTCATCTAAAGAAATATTATTTGCAAGTATTCTAGGAGACCATGTTCAATACTGATACGTTCGCATATCTATAGTTAGTGCTGTCCCACTTAGCAAGTATTCCAGATTCCTTGTGAAATAATAGAAACTAGAAAGCCATGATAAGAACATCTCAGAGACACAACCAATTGTTTAAATGGTCGTATGTCTTGCTATTTCTAATAGAAAATATAATATGAACCATTCACATATCCTTCAACATGTGCACAGTTTGACTTGTGAGCTAGCACCTAGAGATCTGCTACTGGAGCAACTAACACATGAAGTGAGTAGCAGTCTAGCAGGTGACTGTCAGGTTGGAGTTAAGCACATGAGATGGGGAAACAAGAGCAACAACCCATTGAAGGGAATGAATGTCGTCTTAATTATTATGGTCTAAGATCACAGAGACCTATTAGTCATTTCACATGCAAGGTGTTGATCTCCTTATTAAGGCTGTAGAGATGCAGCTCAATGTTATTGAAGTGCAAGGTTTATCATTTATTTGAATCTAAACATGAATTTTTAAGGGTAAAGCATCAAACAATAGCATGGAGACTCGTCTTCAAACGTCATCAACTTTACCACTGATGCGACAAAAAAAGTTCAGTATAAACTGCTTCAGTTTCAAGTCTTTGACGTATTACAGGGTAACTCTTCATGCATCAACATTTCAGGGGAGCTCATTTTGCAAGTTGTCTTGAACAAGGAATATGAAGCAAGAAAACACAAAAAGTGGATTAACAACAAAAGGTCCATTTTTTATCTGTATACAAATTAGGGAGACTAAATCACCCAATAAAACTTTGTACATGACTTGTATACAGAAACAGTATGTACAAGATGTAAACTAATAGACATTAGAAAGACATCTCTAACATTAGAGTCCATGCTACATATTAACTATAGATTGGAAAGTGTCTAGTTGTTTACCTCCACTAATCAAGATGACGATTTGATTTAATTAAATGTCCATGAGTGTAATTTCCAGAGATCGAGGGGATTTTGTGCAAAATGCATGAGAATTGTCCATAGTGCATAATTGCACATTTGTTATGTTCCTCCATCAGAGCAACTTGGCGTTCTTGTAGGGTAAGCAAGAGTTTCTATCCAAATTATACCTATCCTCAGCCAAACTCGTACATGTTATTTATACGAGGCCAACCCTTGCCTTGGCTTCTCAATACATTCCAGCTAGCCGCCATCGTACGAGAGACCAAGGAGGTAGAGACAGAAATATCATTGATGGATTGTGCCTAGTAACAACTAGTTCCAGTTGGCACGTGGAACACAGATTGTGAGGTCCAAAAATTATTTTGGTTCCTCTTCTCTTGTGACAATTTCATCATCTTAGTGATGGTAACTTTCTCTTCCATAGTAGTACGTTTTGTTTCTAGAAAAGCAATGCTTAGATCTTTGATCTGAATTGGCAACTCGCGTTATGCCGTGTTTGCATAGTTTGGGTTTTCATGTGCTTGGGTGTTTCATGCTGATACTTAGGATCCTTTAAAAAAACTTTGTGCGTGAGGATGAACTTGCTTATAAAGTGGCATCAGTGCAAAGGTTTTACTAGTAATCAAATCAAATCAACATGCCTATTATTTTCTCATAAAAAAAACCTTCCATACTCAAACTCTACCATCAACGCACCCCCTGCATGGACCTTGCTAGTACGACCAGCGATCAGCCTACAGCTACTATGTTTGCTTGGAGACAAGACGCAGGAGCATATGCATGCAAGCACCAAAACGCAGACCACCAAGTACGCCCCACTTTGCCTAGGACCCAAGTATCTTTGCATTGCTGTGCTGGAAAAACCAAATCGCGCCCAGGTAGTGTTGCAAGACACCGATCAGCCCTGTCTTCCCAGCAGTTATGGTTGGTTCTGGTTTGTTGTCTTGTGGATGCCAAAATTTAATAGACAAAGGGAGATTGGGTGACAAAAAAGATGGTAGAGGGGTTTGATTTGAATAGGAATTGGACTCCAATTTTGTTCCCATTAGTAGGGTTTTCGATCCTTCTCTTATCTGAGGGGGAATATTCAGAATGCACATGAAATATGAAGTAAGCCACACATAAATCATGCTACGCGCGTGCTAGTGCTCGTGCTCTTGCATATACGCATGCAATGCATGCTATCAACATGCATGAGCTTGCAGACATATATTATGCACAAAATATTTTTAGTTAATAGGTCCCATGTACGTTCTTAGACATTTTATTGTTCATGCTCCAATATTTTGGTTCCAAAAAAGATGCCATCAAGACAAGATATCCTATGATTGCTCATAGAGGACAATCACTCAAATTTTGACAATTCCTTTTATACCAAGGAAAAGTTGCCTAAACTATGTGAATTCCTTCTATGGAAAACATGCCATCCAAACATCAACAATTTATTTTGTGGAGGACAAGTCACCAAACCTTTGACAATCCGTTATGCAAAGGACAAGTCACCAAACTTTGACAAATACTTGACAACTTTTGGGGGTCAAAAGTCACCCAAAATTTGAAAACTCCTTCCATGGAGGACAAGTCACCAATCTCCGTCAATTCCTTCTACGATGGACAAGCCACTAGAACTTTGACAACTCATTGTGACAAGGACAAGTCACCCATTCCAACAACTCCTTCATGGAAGAACAAGTCATACCGATCCTTGATAAATCTAATGATACGGAAGATATGTCAAGTTGTCAATCAAATGACAAATCTTGTTCAGAATGTTACTATATTTCGGCACATTTTTGTTTGGCGTTAATTTGTGTGCACAAGGCACTTTCGATGTGACTCTAGTTGTGATCGTGCTCCACAGTTGTGGAAGATGTTCGAGTGTGGTACCGTACTTCATGAAGACTAGACTCGGTCAATCGGTCATCTCCACAGGTATACAACAATTTTGGTTCCGTAAGATGGGTAGGAGATAGAAAAATGGAGTTTTTCAAATGCGTTCGGAATTACATGCCATTTTGCAATATTGATTGTTTCACGCTTTCTAGAGTTCGATTCATATTTAAAATAATTTTATATCAAAAGATCCACTGTGGCTAATACTTAATAACTTATGGTTTTTTTTCAAACTTTATCGAACTTAATTTAATTTATCAGATTAGGTAAGTGCACCCTGGAACGACCTATCGTTCGCTACACACACGGGAGTTGAGCTCCCTAGTGAGCACGCAGGGGTCTAGGGGTAGCGCCACCCGGTTGGGGTTTGGGGGTAATACCCTAGAAACCTAATTTGGTTTTGGCTTTCGTAGTGACCCGAACACTTGAAAATTTTTCAAGTGTTCTCGGGTCACTGTACCGGTTTGGATAATTGTTTGAACGTCTAAGGACGGTATTCAGACTCCTTTTACTGGTCCAGACTAGTTAGCCAGTTTTGACACATGGCGTCCGAATAGTTGTTTTGACGGTTAAGGTTGGGCAGCAGACTCCCTGAGCCTAGCGTCCGAACAACTATTCAAGCAACCCATGGTTATAGTCCGGATAGTTGTTCGGACCATGCTGGGACTACGAGTCCAGTAGCCAATTTTCTCTTTTAGTTGTGTTTATCTCAACCTTTGGTGGCCAATCCAATAGCCACCAATAGAAGATGCATACCCACTACCCAATATAAAAGGGTATGTTAGCTTATTAGGGTAGGATTCATAGTTTCTCTTTGCAGCCAAGAGAGCTTTCAAGGCGAAAACCCTCAAATTGGGTAAGTCTTCCTTCTATCCCCTTTAAGTAGGTTATTTTGCTTTGATTCATCTTGGTTTTTTGGTTTGTGATTCATACTAGTGTAGTTTGGTATTGAAATCTCATCCTTCCCTGGTTGTAATCAAATCTATTGATTGGGAGTTTAATTTGGCACATGGCCAAAGTAGGATTCATCGAGAACCGTTTCTTTGAATCTGGATTCATCAAGAGAAAGTTGCTTCAAATGTATCTCAAAGGTTGAAGCATCCCTTCGATTCGAGCTAGGAAGTGTGTGTAGGCTCAAGGTCCTCTCTTGGTGCGTCCAAATTAGGTCAATTGATGTTAGTTTGAGCCGTCAATAGTGATGATTTACATTTAGGAGTGGTGTTGTTGAAACCCGTCGTTATTGTTCTAGTGTGTTTGATACAAGGGCTATAGCAGGGAGCATCTAGAAGATAGGTGGCAGCCTGTCCAGGAAATGCATCAGTAGTCTGAAAGCGAGCGACTATGAGAGCACCGAGTTTTTCTAGGGTTATATGCATGAGACATGTGCAACACCAAAGCTCTATAGTGAATTTCCCTTGACCTGTGCAAAAGCACCATGGTTTTTCCAGTTGAGGGTTTCATGGCACGTGTGTTGTTTTCTTTTTTTCTCGATGAAGACTTGTATGTTTCTCGCACAATAGACCGTATTAAGCACCAGGTGTTTGCATAATTGTCAACACGTTTGCCTTTTGCATTGCACTATCTTAATCAGAGTTGTATATCGTACACTTGTTTATAGAAAAAGAGCCTCCCCCCCCCCCCAAGTGAACTTTCACAAAAAATAAGCTTAGCCAAATACAAATCTTCTTCTGGCTATCTCAATGTTACCTATAAAGGAGATATCAAGCTAAATTTAGGTGTGACAATTCATGTCCTTAAACGAACTGTGAATTGTGACGATCCAAGCCTAAATAATTTTGACCAATTAAGCCTCTAGCTGTCAAAACATATGTAGACCCTAAGTTCCTAAATTGGGCTCTATGGATCAACAAGTCCCCAAATTGATCCCTATGCTTGTACAAATGCAACAAATCTAAAGCACACAAACTAAGGTCATTTATATGACTGGATTGAAATAATACTCTATTTTGGCTCTTTGTCTTCTATGTTCCATGGTGGGATTTTAAAAGTCGTTTAATAAAAGGTTGGGGAGCCCAGTGGATGATTTAAGCTAGATACTTCCATCTACCGAAAGTTGAAGTCCCTACAAACCAAAATTCCTATCTCATAAGATAGCTTAATGTGGATTAATGTCCTCTCTCCAATAGTTCCTTGGGTGTCTCGAAGTGAGCTGATTTTCAATCTTATCACCATCATCATCCATGTTTTATCTCGCCAAGATGGGGTCGATTATAGAGCACAACACTAACCAAGGAAGCTCCAAAAAGATTGATAAGAACATTCCTACTAGCTGTCAACTTGACACTAACCCTTTAAGATTGGTGTTGTAACCTGACCAAGGCAAATTGGCAGGGCATTGCCAAGAACCTAAAAGGCTAGTTTGCAGGTAGTGAGTCCCAACCGTATTGGTTACCCGATTTAAGCTCATGCAACAAGGAGCAACCCTCCAAGGTTCCCTAGCCTAGGAAAGAGTATATGAGGGTAGAAGACAAGTTTTGAGACCTTGCACACTACAATATGACCGACAATAAAGCACACAACAAAGACAAAATGCAAGAGAGTAGCATAACTTCGTCAATCTACAAAATACACGAGTGATATTCAATATTCAAATGTATAGAGTCACATATCTAATCAAGATGATCTTAAATTATATGAGAAGGCATGAAATAACATACACATCCTTATAAAAACTAATAAGTGGGAGAAGATAAACTAGAAGATTCATTTGTTACACAACAGGTGGATATTTTTCGACCTAGCAAATGAGTATGAGATCTAGAGTTATGAAATACGATGAAATACAATACAAAAACATCAATTGTGTGTTTACTTACTTGGCCGATACTGCAAAACTGTAGACATCTGATTTCTCAGTATGTATACCCTTCCTCAAAATTTCTGGTGCCATATAGATAAGAGTTCCAACCATGTTCCTTTTGTGAAATCCACCAGTAGGCTTGCCAGACGATCTCCAATTTTCTACTGAAATGTGTTTAAGATCATTCTTGTACATGGCTAAACCAAAATCTGCTAGGTGGGGATGTAGGTTCCTGTCAAGCTGTATCGATGGTATGGAAGTCAAAACATAAAAACAAATTCATATCAGCAAGAGAAAAAAAAAATGGTTCAATATAACAAATACCACTTCAACAGGACGATAGGAACATATGGAAGATATTTACAAGAATATTTGCAGGTTTCACATCCCTATGAACAATCCCAAGGTTATGTAGATATTGTAGAGCTTTCGCTGTAAAAGAAAATGGAAAAATATACAGAGTCAGGAGTTCAACCAAAAAAAAATGCTGCCCACACATGGTCAACAATTAAACAAAATGTTGCCCATAATTGACTTTAAAATAATAGATCTCAGGTCAAAAGTATAATAAAGGGACTGCATATATTGTCTAAATGTAGAACTTGGTGATTTCATGTGAGCAACGATTGTTACCATCTATGAAGAGCATCTGCAGCAAAAGAATCCATTAACTACTAAAGTTGTGTGTGCATGGTTATGCTATCATGGAAGGCTTACATTAAAATATTTATGCATTTAAGCAATTCTCTTGGCAATTATGTAAGTTCCTCCGAACCTGAACCGGTTTGTTTTTTACCAGTCCGAATCCGAACTCGCATCCAAATTCTCAAACCTTGACAATAGGCTTGCAAGAAGATGACAAATGTATGCATCACTGCATCTAGTAATTACTGCGATGCAATAACATTTGTTAAATTCAAAAAGTCAAGTACCATAACAACCAAGTCTAAACCCCACTTACAGATCAGATGCTACAAATAAAGATAAATAACACAAAATATAAAATAAAATAACTTAGATAGAAAAAGATATATTCTTTTGGTGGATGTTTTCTTATTGTAATAAATAGTAGAAAGAACATGTTACCAAATTAAAAGCATAAAGAGTTTTCAAAGGGGAACAGGTCCAACATGTCTGACTCCAATTCTGCTTTCAAGTGCCACACAAATTACCCAAAATGGAGGTCAGATGAGGAAGATATTTTAAGCAACTGTTGTGCAATCCGAGTTGGAGGAATTTACATAATTGCAACCGAGCAACTCATGCATTGGTAGTTTGGTACCCAAATTTTCATAAGCACTAATTCAGCTACTTCACTTTGCCCTAGTTTTGAGTGGGACGTACTCTATCACGAGTCCTATATGCTTCCAGTGCTATTCACGACTTGTGTGGAAAATTTTATTAGATTTCTTTCTTAGAGGTGGGATCCGTTAGGTTTTTCTTCTCCTTTTCTCCTTAGCTCTTTGTAAGAGTAGGGGTTAAGTATTCTGGCAGATTTTTTGATGAATTGATTATTGTTCTAGGTTGAGACTTGAGAGAGAGTATTTCTCTTATACAGGAATTTTCCTCATTAACTTTGTGGATGAAGTTCTCATTTCCTTCTTCTTCCTCTTGCTGTCTTATAAATTCTATTTTATCACCTCCTCTTATAGGCATTTCTACTATTTAGAAGATTGGTGACCTCTTCTAGGCGTTTCTACTATATAGAAGATTGGATTCCTTCTGAAGAGCAGATTAGTCCTTCAACAACGGAACTCTTTCATTTTGCAATACATCTTCTCCATAATTATCAATGTAATCACGTCAAGGTTTGAGAATTCGGGTTTGGGTTCGGATCAGGAAGGGCAAAAACGAACCGGTTCAGGTTCATCCAATCGGCCAAAAATATTAAAAAGCAAAAAAGGAAATCAGAATTAGGGTCTGATTAGCCCGATTTGGGCTCGAATCGGCTGTTTCGGATCCAAGCCCTTGATATATGTATCATGGAATACATGTAACTATATATATTTTATTCAAATTAATAGAACGATGATATGAACCAAATATGAATTAAACATGATTCGGATGCCAATTCGGGGTAACAGAATTCCAAACCGGTTCGAACGAACCCTCAAACCATGAATCAGAGATCTAAAATAACATCAAACATGGAGTAACGAATCTAACTGTTAGAGAGAAGGATGAGGGAATAAGCACAAACGACTCATAATCTATATAAAATAATGGATAAATCGTCACTCAATACAGAGTTTCTCTTCGCCGTGGATCCAGTATACATTCACCATCACCATCTAACTCTATAAAGGTCACATCTTGCATAAAGGTAATATTTTTCTACATCCACTTTGACTAGACAATAGATGTGTTGCATCAGCAACATGAGGGTCATGCTTTCTACTTCTCAATCCCCTCAAGAGGATGAAGAAAAGTATGAATCATCCCCTCTCATTCAAAATGATCTTTAAGAGAATTGTATTATTGATGATATAGATTTATGTAATAAGCATAATCATCTCCATCAAAACCAATGGAAAACAAGTAGTGGAATCCTGTGAACTCGTGTAGGGTCTATGTGTTACATTAAATGTTCCTTGGAAATATTTATCGTCTCCATGCGTATAAAATCTTTTTTCTCAAAAGGGATAACTACATAACCAGTCACTTCGCTCTTATAGATCTCACAAGCACGGGGTTCATCATAATGGAAGAACAAGTTCACTACTTGCATCTTACACATGGTGGATCAATTGTTCTCTTCGTCCTTGTGCATCGGCAAAAATAACTTCTAAGAAGTATAGATGCATGAAGTGTCTTGATTATTCTATTTGGTCTGGGAAAACTTTGTAAATCTAGGAATTATTTTGGCGCTCAACTAGATTAGGTTTCATAAAGTCTAGTGGAAAGAGCGATCGAGAATCAAGTCATGATGTCTTTTTTTTCCGGTCCATGTTCAATGTTCTTGGAACTTTCCTTTTTGTTGAGTCAGTTGTTGAATCAAGCCTTATAAGAGTTTGAGTCAAGATTTGATATTATTAACGGCATGTATGAGACTAATTTCTACCTAGAGAGCAATTGTGAGTAGATAGGTTTCCAGTCATGGTGGGACTTCAAGGGTCAACACTATGCCTAAGTCTTTTTACTCTGAACAATGATGAACTTATTGCAAACATTTAAAAAGTATCATGGTGTATATCATTTACATATAATTTAATGGCAATCGATAAGACAACATTAGGGTTGAATGCTAAATTGATATGATGGAAAAATCCGAGAAAAGCTTATCAAAATAGGGGTTTAAGAATTAGTAGACAATCGATAAGACAAAGTTAGGGTTGAATGTTAAATTGAAATTATGGAGAAATCCGAGAAAAGTTTTACAAAATAGGGGTTTAACATGAGAGTAAGTTCTACC
The DNA here is from genome assembly GCA_947650365.1 of Chamaelirium japonicum. Classification (NCBI taxonomy): domain Eukaryota; kingdom Viridiplantae; phylum Streptophyta; class Magnoliopsida; order Liliales; family Melanthiaceae; genus Chamaelirium; species Chamaelirium japonicum. The sequence continues at coordinate 47,505,692 of OX393556.1, read as the reverse complement.
GAGAGAGCAATTGTGAGTAGATGGGTTTCCAGTCATGCTGGGACATCAAGGGTCAACACTATGCCAAAGTCTTTTTACTCTGAACATTGATGAACTTATTGCAAACATTTAAAAAGTATCATGGTGTATGTCATTTACATATAATTTAATGGCAATCGATAAGACAACGTTAGGGTTGAATGCTAAATTGATATAATGGAGAAATCCAAAAAAAGCTTATCAAAGTAGGGTTTTAAGAATTAGTAGACAATCGATAAGATAACGTTAGGGTTGAATGCTAAATTGAAATTATGGAGAAATCAGAGAAACGTTTTACAAAATAGGGGTTTAAGAATTAGTAGAACTATAATGGATTAAATGCAATTCGCATAATGATATTCATGGTTCAAGGGTTCGTCCAAACCCAAGTCAAACCACTGAACTAGTTTGTATCTCGTCCGATCCAAACCAAAACACCCTTGAGCCCAAAATATGCCATAATTCAGATTTGGTTCACCGGTTCGGATTCGATTTAGTTTGATTTGGATCCTATTCAACCGAATCAGAGTCGAACAAGACCGAATCAGATCTGATTCAGTCGAATCATGTCCTAATTGGGCTCAATCGAATAAATCAAACCCTGAATGGACTGAATTAGACTCAGTTTTTAATTTTTTGATATGTTAGCCAAATTAGCCAGACCCAAACACAATCAGACCAGACTGGTTTGCTTTAAACTTGATCTGAACACAAGTTCAAATTTGAATTCTCAAACTCTGAACGATAATGAAGACCAATTAAGAATTGATGACTAAGAAATGCATGGCGTGATTGCTCTTGGTATCTAGTACTTATTATACAAAGAATTGAGGAAAAGATAAGGATGTATTCAATAGAACAAGAGTTGGGTGGATGAAGTGGGATGGGCTTTGGGGATGCTATACGATCGACACATGCCTTAAGACTAAAAAGTAAATAGAAGATGACAATGATTAATAATTGGCCCTTGGATTGGATCATCTTTGTGCTCCATTTGTGTTATGTGGTTACATGTCTAAATTAATAACTTAAGTGGCTAGTTGGTTAACCGAGACATTTAAATGGCTGTGTTCAATTTGCACCAAGAAACAACTTTTGAAAAAAGAAAAAATGAAAAATCAAGTAGATGGGTTTCTACTTTTGATATAATCAAGTAGATAGCTTAAACGAGGTACTCCATCTTTTATCCCCATTGCAGAAACTAATAAACAGAAAGGGTAAATTTCTACTTTTGACAAAACGTATGGAATGAAAGGAGGAAAGTTCTGCATAGATAGATGGATTTTTGTAATATACAATATAGCTTAGCACATTTTTTTGCATTTTGAAACTCGACGGTCGACATGATACACTCAGTCACAACTTGGTGTTGTCATTTGACCAATGTTGCTTTGAATACTTCCATTTTAAAGCATAACCTTCTTTAATTGAGTATCCCCACAAGATTTGGTTATGCATTCAATCTTGGAAGCATAGTCACCAAGTGCGGGTTCGGCAATAAGTCGGTAAGGGTAAAACTCGGGAAAGTTCGGCAAAAATAAGAAAGTTCAGGAAAAAAAACGGATAAAAGTCGGGGGGAAAAAACGGGTTCGGTTTTAATCAGCGATGGTGAAATTTGGGAAAAAAAATCGGCAAGTTCGGGATCTTTAAAAGTCAGGTTTTAAGCCTACATTTAAACAACTAAGATATTTCTAACACGACTTATAAGATGATAGATCAACAACAAATCAATTAAGTTAATCATATAACTATACAAATGCAAGTAACCAACAAAATAACAATCCGACAAAGTAACATACTAAGTTACGAACATCATGATAAGTTGATAACGACATCCCAAAAGAAAATATTACAAAACTTAAGATGTACACTGTCCAATAGTCACTAATCAAAATAGAATAGAAAATAGAAACTAAGCATCCATCATGTCGTCGAGAGCATCCAATGCCAAACTTGCATCATTCTCTTCATTCTCCATGAATTCAATGTCATCGAACTCGTCATCGGAAGAAAGTTGGATTTCAATGTCATCGGATTCATTATCGATACAGTCACAAAATTCGGTAAAAAAACATGGTTTTTAATCTTTTTTTTCAATAAAAACGGGCAAAAAAAACGGTGAATTTGATAACCCATAAAAAAAATGGTAACAAATCGGTTGCTCATCAAGTCGCATTTTTTTAAAAAAACGTCGAACTTTGTTACTATGCTTGGAAGCATGAAACACATCAGAGTAGACAATCGGTGATATACTGAGAAATGTGGAAAGAAAGTCTCAGAGAACTTCTTAGCCAATTGAAACAGTGAATGGGTGCATATGATAAGGCAACGAGATGAGGGAAACAGAACCTATCGTATCCATCCAACCAATTAGGGCAGTGGGTGTAGTCTCACAAAACGATTATTAAACAAGTTGAACACCTGAACCACTGGCTTTCAATGATCTTTTCACACAAAGAAGACCATGAAAAGGCTTTTGAAAATCCTATTGGATATCTAAATGTACTGCTAAACATAGGTGGCCAAGGCAGCGATATGTTGTCCATTCTAGGGTGCAAAGCCACGCCATCTTTTATCCCCATTGCAGAAATTAACTACCATGAAAGGGGAATTTCTACTTCTGACATAAATTTACGGGGCTGAAAGGAAAGTTCAGCATTGTATAGCTGACTTTCCTATTATCCCCAAACCATTGGCACATCTTTGTTTCGAAAACCACAAACAGATGGCCTTCATTTGAATCATGTTGCTATTAAATCCTTCTGTTTTCAAGCGTGAACTTAGTAAATGAGGATCCCCATCGAGACATTGGTTCTGCAACCAGTATTGGGAGTGTGAAACAAGTCCCGCCACACATCGGCGGTAACGTACGAAACGCGGAAAGCAAATCATGGAGAAGTTTTGAATCAGGAGAAATGACGAACAGGTGGCATGCGATACAACAACAAGACGGTGGGTAGTAGTGGGCACTCTTGGCATACGATAACCAGCCCATCAGAGACTGTTCTATAGAGATGAATGTAACATTTACACTCTATGCAAACATCAGCATATAGGATTTGAAGCAAAACAAATGCAGATGCAGAGAAAGAATCGTGGGTAGATTTGGACCTAAATCATAAACAATGGTGAGGGCTTGGTCCATGGTGGGGCTCCACTCCTCTGCGTGCAATTTCTGGGCCAGGTTCCCGGTCTCGTAGAATTCGAAGAAGAGCATGTAGTTGGGGGGCCGTGCATGGGCCGCGACGAATCTGGCCAGCCCCGGGTGATCCAGCTTGCTTCGCAACCGAGGCAGCAGAGGTAAGTTCTGGGTCAGGCGATTTATCAAACATCCGATGAGCCGGCGAAAGGGGATGGAGGGGCGTACCAAAGCAGCTGCAGTTCCCGGTGGAAGCGGTCGAGGTCATCGGAGGTGGAGAGGACGGGCTTCTTGGCGGCGACCCTCCGGCCGTCGTCGAGCCTGGCGTCGTAGACGGTGCTCTCCGATCCCCGGGCGATGGGGGAGAGGAGGCTGAAGGAGGAGGGGGGGAGGTGGAGAGGGACGGTGGCGCTGGTGCAGCAGCCCCGGACGCAGGTGTTGGGCTCCACTATCGCCACCATCTCTCTCCTCCCTTCTCAGAGTCGCTGCGGCGGGGGACTGGGAGGGGTTACGTAGGACGGCGTGACAGGCGTGTCTCGTGGCTGCCGGACGGCCGCTAGATCTCATGGGATTCGGTGGTGGGACACGTTTCACTCCTCCCACCTAAAAACCTGGAAACCATTTCTTACGTGCTGCTCTTGTCCGCTTTCGCTTCCGGACAAAACCTTTCGGCTTCGGGCTTGAGAATCTCACCGCCACTGGAGACAATTTCGGGTTGGTTTGGTTTTTTTTTTTTTTTTGATAAATTTGAAACCAAATCGGAGTTGATCGAATTCTCTAGAGATTGGAGCCGAACCAAATCATTCATTGATAAAAACCAAACCAAACAAAACCAAATCGAACGTTCGATTCTGCTGGTCTTTCAAATCGCACGATAGCATCGAAGATCGCCTATCAACTCTTTCCAAATACTTGATTAACAAAAATAATAAGATTGAATTGACAGTGAACATCCAACCAAATGTTTTTGAATTGACAGTGAGGCGTGAATGGTTGAGCCGTTGAGTTGGTTCATATTTCACTTTTAAGCCTTTTTAACTTTGGGTTGCTGCTATTTGCCCCCACATAATTACTGGCAACACCCTTAACTTTTCACATTGAAATATTTCATAAATTGGAACTTGAGGGTGCTAATAATTATGTAGGTGCAAATAGAAACACCCTTCATTTTTCAGTTTCATCACACAGTTAAACACTTGAAAGTTTTGAATGCACCGAATGATAATGATTGGGGTCACCACCATGTAATGCATAATATTATTGAGACTGTATAATAGTAACTACTGAGGGTATACTACCAATGGTTCGGGTTTAAAAACTCACAACCCAGAATCGAACCGTTCTTAGCAGGGTTTTTTTTAGAACCGAACCGAATCGAACGGTCAAAAATACCCAATCCAAACCGAACCAAATAGATCGGTTCTGTTCTGTTTGGTGGGTCAACCCGATCCGATGAACACCCCTAATTTTTGCTGCCCCGATTTTAATGCTACACTTGATTACAGCCCAATCGGGACGTGCCACATCAACCATTATAAGGGTGTAATGGGGGCAACAAAGTGTATAGTGTACGCCTAGCAGCAAGTGTAGCTTCCGTTGTGCCCTTATAATCATCTATGTGGAGCACCCCGATTGGGTCACAATTGGGTAACAAAAATACTCTTCAATTTGAAAGATAAATTTTATTCAAAACCGAAAAGTACTTCACATACCCCATTTCCTCTCAAAAATCGATTCCCACCTTATACCCCCCCCCCCCCCCCCCCCCCCCCTCCCACCAGACCCACCTGCTTCCTTCCTCCTCTTTCACAGTGCCGGAGCCACCAAGACTTCCCCAATGTTGATGATGGCTCGAGTCAAACCCGTCTCCTTAGACTGGTCGTGCACACCATCCTTCCATGTAGTGCGCATGACATGATCAAGTGTCGTGTGCACGACTGTCGGGTCGTGACTTGGAGCCCAACTTTCTCGATGCGTCTTTCATCAAAAAGACGAGACTTGCTATAGGCAGTCGTACGCATGAGTTTCCTAGATTGTGCGAACGACTATGCCAGGCAGCATGCGTCAGCCCAAGTCATACACGATTTGACTTTTTCTTTTGTAGCTGTTTGAGGAAAATTTAAGGATTGAACTTATGTAAACATATTCCCTTGATATATAAAAGGGTCTGGGGTTTTGGGAAACATATCCTTGATCAATCCTTTGGAAGAGATGATTGATTTCGGCGGCGGCTATTGGTGAAGCTTCTCGTGAAAAAGATTGAACACCGGGGAGGAGCGAGCCCGGGGCCGTTGAAGGGTTGGTGAGCGGCGTCCATGACATCGTGTTGTAGCACCGGCTCGTAGGTGCTTGGTGACTGATCTCAAAGGAATTCTACTTGAAGAAAAACCTAGAGAAGACCCCCTTATGGGGAAGATGCCTTCGGGCGAATCCGAGAGGAGGAGCACAAGACCGTTGAAAGATTTGTGGTACTACGATGATGCTTAATCTAATAGATCATGACTTTTATAGAACCAGTGAGGGTTATCTCTGCGGTGATCTCCATGTGTGATCCGTTTAGTCAGATATGTAATATCTGTGGAAGAGAGAGCGCACAAAGAGGTAGAGCTTTCTTTTCCATCTATCATGTAGTATGTTTTGGTTGGTTATTTTCTATTTGTGGTTTTCTAGAGGACTATTGGCACATGTTGCAGACACTTTGGTCTCCGTTGAAGTGCATGGTCATATTTTTGTGCTGGAGAGATATGTGATGATTTGTTAGATGTCATGGAGTGTTATCGGGTGTAATCTTGTTTATTTCTTTATAGTGGATTCATGGAGGAGGTGGTTGCCAGAGAGAGGACGTAGCCTTGCTTGGGGTGAACCTCTATAAAATCATGTGTCCCTCTTGTCTGTGATTTTTTATATGCTTGTGCCGTGGCTGATCGATGCATTATGAGATGTACCGATGGGATCTGACGTATCGGGGATCTGAGGTACTAGGCCGCGTATTCGCATCTTCGCTCCTTCTCTATGCCGGGCTCCGTCTCATCTGCAACGCAACACCCTCCTTCTCCTTCTCCTTCTCCTTCTCCATCACAGTCAGTCGCCGTGTGCACTCGTTGAGCCCGCGTATCGAAGTCACCTCCCCCTTACTCAATTTTTCCCATCGCCTCCGAAACCCTAACCCACCCTAGCTCCATCTTCGGTGTCTCTAGTGTGGGTTAGGGTTCAGTGGCGATGGTGAAGATGGAGGAGGGGGGGAGGTGATTTTGACGTGGCCCAACGAGCACAATTGGCGGTGATGGAGAAGAATGAGGAGGGGAAGTCGTCGCCTCCGACGGTGTGGAGGGGAGGAAGGAAGCAAGTGGGTGACAGGCCTAGTTGGGGGGGGGGGGGGTATGGGGTGCATGGAAATTGATTTTTGAGAGAAAACGGGGTATGTGAAGTACTTTTGGGGTACGAATAAAATTTTCCTCAGAAAGTCACAGAGTCGTATTAAATATTACTTGTGTGAGAGTTGCCCAATAGCCAACAGCTACCTATGCATGTTGGCTATGGGGTTGGTTAAATAGCATTGCTCGGGGAAGGGAGGGTTCCAGCAATCGATCAGTGCATTGGCCAACGCATCGAGCACCGACCGAAGGTCCAGTATCTCAACAAACATATCCCTTTGTATGGTCAAATAACATTCTTCTAAAAAGAAAATCCCAAATGAAATCAATACCAGCTATTACTCTGAAAAAAATTCAACATGCTATGCATCACGAGTGTTTCGGTTTTTTTTCCATAACAATAAATTTCTAATATCCATAGTTGTCCATAGAATTAAAAAAATAAGGGATATTAAGACTTTTTCCTACCCCAATTTTTGAAAAAAAAAAAGAGAGAAAAAGTAAGACGTTTATCCTCCTTTATCCATACCCACTTAGCCGTTGCAGGTGCAAATAATGACCTCCATGAGTTTTTTTTTTAATTGTTGGACATAGGCCAATAATATAATGACAAACTAATGATGGTATTGTAGTCCGAAATAAACCAAATACAAAATTTTTGGATTCGGGTATAAACTTTGTACCCGAAATAAGGTTCGGAAAGAGTATTAAGATGAAAACTTGACCCGATAAATTTTTGGATATGGATATCTCAGTACCCATATCCGCTACCCAAAAATCAATCGTGCCACTTCCTTGTGTAGAGTATCTACATCACAAGGGACGTCGGTTTTGTATTGACTAGACAAAATGGAACAAAAAAGCTGACTAGGACAAGCTGGCTGGACAAAATTGAATCGAATAGATCTAACCATTCGTTCAAAAATCAACGCACGATCTCTCCTTGGTTTCAAATCCCAACCCATTTAAACTATACTAAACCCTTAAAATCCTGGCCCATTGAAACTGCACTAAACTTGATCGTTCATTCCGTGATCGTTGTTCGTATCAAAGGCTATAAACCCGCCTGCTGAAATTTCGGCCGCCCAAACTATCGGGTCGATCTCGAGGAATCCGTTCGAACAGAGACATCTGTGATTGATCGATTATAGGGGAGGGGGAGTTGGTCGTGCCGAAGGCGCTCGCTTTGTGCCAATCGGCACAGGCGAGCTAGAAAATGGGTGTCCCTATGAATGTCGGTGTTGTCGTTGAAAGTGTTCTGTTGCCGAAGGCGTTCAGGTGTGTTACCGCCGAAGACGGCTTGCTGCAGTGCTAACAGGTGTGTTGCCACCGAAGACGGCCCGTTGCAGTGATGACAAGCACGGGCATGCACTAGTATACAAATATAGTCCCTCTCTAAACTTATCTTAATATAACCAAATTATATATGAATTTATGCCCTCTTATAACCAATTTAAAAAGGAATTGAGAGTCTCTTAACTCAACATTTTAGTATAAAGATATTTTCATCAAGTAATCGAATATGTGGATCACTTGTTGAGAAAAGAGGGTATACATTCTCGGAACCCAAATTCGTATGAATCGATTGTGGACCCTACCATAGCCAAGTGGGTATGTGTTGAGTATGGACCTTGCCACTCCCATACCGGTTTGAAAGTAGCTTTCGAATGGGCTCTTGTCAGAGAGGTACTTCCTCTCTTCTTTATTGGAGAGGTTCCATGTTCGACTCCCGGTATGGACACAGTGGAGTGAACTTTCCCTCAAGGCTGTTGTGGCCTTGTTTGCACATGCAAATCCCGACTGTTGATGTCATGTTCACAGGATTATGAAATTTCATAAAAATAGCGGTTATGTTGTCTTCCCTCCTGTCCCGTTTCGATCTCCGAACATCTCTAAGCCCATGCTCTAGCGCCCTGTTCTCTGATTGTCTGTTCGGTCCATCAAAAAAAAAATCGATGGACAACTGAAATATATTATAGACCTTTACCGATTAGTTATCTCTTTTACCCATTCTATCATCACTTTTGCAAGAAGGATCTCTCATCTCCGTCCCTCTTGGAGATTGTTCTCTAAATCATACTAGTATAGTCCTTTTTTTTAATTGAGAAATCCCTCTCCGTGAATGAGTGGGAGTTCGGCCTAGACCCCTACCGGCATATTATTATAGTAAATGGTATGTACAAATGAGAGGGGGGGTGATTTGGAGAAAGCGTAAGTTACAAAGATCCAGAAGGAAAGTCTTTCATACCTGCTTTAGTTTAACTACCCAGTGGTGGATGAGAGATTTAATCTTGTCCATTATCATGTCAGTTAGAGTGAATTTGTTGTTGAAGACCCGTTTGTTCCTCTCAAGTCCGATACACCAGCTGATGACAATGCCAAAAATAATTTATCCTTTTTGTTTGGTGGCATGATCTTGTGTTTCCTCCATGCTCCCCAGAGAGAGCAAGGTGGTGGGAGAAGACCTTAGATGTAGTTTGGACATCTCGTATAAGTCTCAATTTAGAGGTTTAGATATTAAAGATTTGATCATTGAATCTACCGCTGCAATGTTGTTTCTTTGGCTCCCTTCGATTCCTTGTTGTGATCAACTTCAACTCCTCGGATACCGCTAGGGTTAGGGTTTGTGTGGCTCTCTCGCATTTCCCCTTTCTCCGTTAGGGTTAGGGTTTCGTCGAGTGACATCTCGGCTTCCTTAGACACCGCCACTGGCTCCGGGGAGGTCGGGAATTGGGTCCAATCCATTTTGGGGGTGGATTTGGCCCTCCTTCCATCCCTCTGTGTATATGGGTGTCTTTGACGGTTGGATTTTTGTGATCAGAGTGTCGAAGTCACGCGGTTCTCTTCCCCTTCTCGGCTGGCGTCCCTCGCATGGGGTCTGTGGCTGTGTTCTTGCCGAGTGTTGCAGGTGGGTTGGCTCTGGCCCCGGCACCGAAGATCTCCGCCGGTGGTTTTCCAAGCCGCCTCCTTGATCTTGGACTTATGTGTTGCTAGAGTTGGCGGTTGGTTGCCATTCTTTTTGGTGCTTGGATTTAGTTTAAGGTTTTGTGGATCTTGGCTTGATGTTATTTCAGCGCTGGTTGGGTTTCGCATCGGTGATGAGTGACTTGTATTTCTTCCTTTTAGGGTTTGCTCTATTGATCATGTTGATCTGGGTTGTTGTTTGTTATTCCTTGCCAGAGTCCGATGAGAATGTGTTCTCCTTGACCGTAAGGGGTTTGTGGTGGTGGCGAGGGTCCCCCCTATTGTCGTTGAAAATCAAAATGGCGTGTATCCCGGCCGTTGGTGGTGGGTTTCACTATTGCTGCGTCGGCATGCGGTGCCTCCAGGAGGTTTGATGGTGGACTCCCCCCTTCTATAAAATACCAAAAAAAAAAAAATCAACGCTGTAACATTTGATATTAAATCTCTCATACTAGGTATTGGTGTATTAATCTAATCATTTCTCGATCCCCTTTTTTTTTTTTTGAGAAATCCCTCTAGGGTGGGACTCGAGGGGGGGTTTGGCCTAGACCCCAACCAGTATATAAATAATAACAAAGTTACTTACATGGTAGAAAGAAAAACAAACTTTAAGAAACTAGGACATAAATCAGACGCCAGCAATACAATCGAACAAACTAGATTTTAAAGGATCAGCTAGGGTACTGCTCTAAAGCTCTAGCGTACTTTTGATCATGCAGATCGTTCATCTCCTTTGAAAGACACCACAAAATAAACTTGATGATCATGATTTACGAAGTTTTCCAAAAAGATCTCTTATTGCAATACAAATCGTCTAGCAATATCCATAGAAGTTAATGCCAATTTATCGATTTTATTATCATTTTTTTGGTAGTAAAACACTCAACATAGGCGAAAAGCTTGGAACTCTCTCAATTAGGATTGGGTTGCATGGTAGAGGTTCGAACTCTTTAGCCCTAGGACCTAGATCGGTTCTTGACCAATACAATATATGACATCCTAGCCTTCTTGACTAGCTTTCTCACTCTACCTCACGTCAAACGATGGGGCTCCAAATATATGAGCCAAAGGAGGGACATTCTCCTTTATTTATAGCAAGAATTGCTGCCTACTTAGCCAAAACCCCAACATCCATACCCATCAAGAGGCTCCCAGGGTCAAGATCGAGGAACCACACCAGACCCGACGGTTGCCATCCCTGACAATTCAATTCGGATTGTGATCACTCGAATCCGATAATGATCATACTATTTTCGTGGATTCAATCGTTTATCTTCTCAAGACACTAAGCCCAGCAAGGTTTTTTTTTTTTCGAGAAATCCCACTTAATGGATGAGGGGGGGTTCGGCTTTGATCCCTACCAGTTTGTTAAAGTTCGAAGAAAGTACCAAATGTGCCTAAGAGGCACCAAACACCCAAAAGAGCACCCCAGTCTCGAATAGCTCGGAAGCTCTAATAAAAAGAACAAAAAAAAAAACCCTGGGCTCAAGACTTTGAAGCTCTTGACCTTTCTAACTCATGGATTGAGCTAGAAAGAACTTCGAACCTGCTCCCTTTCAAGAGAAGCCGACAGCCGAAGCTATTATGATGTGGTAAAACTGAAACCGATCGGATTTCATAGAGGGACATGACATCAGGTAGATTGCGAAACCGTTGCATATTCTGATGTGGTAAAACGGCGCTCACAGCCAGCCAATGCAGGTTGGACCAACCAATGAACGACACTCATTCCTTTGATGCAGGCGTGTGAGATGAGGCTGCTTTCGATTTAGAAATTTTCTTTTCAAGAAATGCAAGAAAGTGCTTTTAGGTTTGGGCAAGAAATTAGAAACTTAGGAAATTTTGATGTGTGATAAAAATGGAGGATTAGGTATTGGAATACATAGTGTGATGGATGATGTGGACTTATCCAATAAAGAATGGAAGCTAGGTGGTGGGACTTTATAAAAAGCCACCCAACAATATTCGGCACCAATCATAGCGGTTTGATGGTCAAAATATTTTGGTCAATTTTTTAACAAAGTCTTAATTAAAGTTTACTTTAGGCATCTCCAGAAGGCTTTCCACTGTTTAGCTTTTCTGGTTAGAAAAAACTCCAAAAAGGCCTCCAACAGCATCTCTACTAGGCCAGTAAAAATAGATGGATGCTTAATGGCTAGCTACTATGGGAAAGGCTACAAGATCGTGTTGGGGGGTAATTTTTTATTTTACCTCATGCCAAACAATGGGCCCCAAATAGGGGTGCAACTCGGGTCGGGTTGGTTCGGGGTATCAATATGGTAGAACCGAACTAGTTCGGTTCGGTACCGGGTTGGCTTAAACCCGAACCAACCCGACTTGGTCGTCATAAATCCGAACCAACCAACTCACATTAAGGTCGGGTTGGTTCGGGTCGGTTCTCAGGTTAGTAGAGTCCATGTTGGGCTTTAGGCTTTAGCCGCCTGTTGAGTTCGCTTGGTAGTTGGTTCAGCGTTAGCAAACAATTAATGTTTACTAGAGCGCTAGTGTCATATATGTAGCCCAAAAGTCCATCTGGTGATATATATATATATATATATATATATATATATATATATATATATATATATATATATATATATATATATATATATATATATATATATATATATATATATATAGGGTCAGGTTCAATGGACACTGTTTTTTGCACTTAAATTTTTACACCGATTTTCAAATCAACTAGATAGAGGTTTTAGAATTTCTTGATTTTTTGTGAGCATAATCACCTTGAGTTAGATAGCACGTCCACAAAAAATTAGCACATTCTAAAGCCTCCAAGTACTTCAAAACTAAAAGGCTTTATCAACCATCCATTTTAATCGTTTAATTTGAAGAGCACATTTAATAAGTCTAGAGGCTTTAGAATGTACTAATTTTTTGTAGATGTGTTATCTAAGACAAGATGATTATGCTCACAAAAAATCAAGTAATTCTGAAACCTCTATCTAATGGTTTAAAAATTGGTGAAAAAAATTGAGTGCAAAAAACAGTGTCCATTGAACCTGACCCATATATATATATATATATATATATATATATATATATATATATATATATATATATATATATATATATATATATATATATATATATATATATATATATATATATATATATGATATATATATATATATATATATATATATAGAGAGAGAGAGAGAGAGAGAGAGAGAGAGAGAGGGTTGATACAGTGAGCTGTGGGATGCCGGGGGGAAAGTGAGCTGCAAGTATTTTGACCCCCCAAGAAGTTATGGAATTAGATGAAATTTGGTGAGGTTGTTGCCTAGGATAAGATGATCATCCTCACCAATTTTCATCAAATTCCAAAACTTCTAGGGGGGTCAAATGGTCGAAGCAATTTCTGCCGTCCGCAGTCACTGTTAAAATTGCTTCGACCATTTTGACCCCCCTAGAAGGTTTGGAATTTGATGAAAATTGGTGAGGATGATCATCTTATCCTAGGCAACAACCTCACCAAATTTCATCAAGTTCTATAACTTCTTGGGAGGTCAAAATACCCGCAACTCACTTTCCCCCCCGGCAGCCCACAGCTCACTGTAACAGCCCTCTCTCTCTCTATACATACATATATATATATATATATATATATATATATATATATATATATATATATATATATATATATATATATATATATATATATATATATATATAGAGAATACGGGGTATGAGCTGACAGCCCATTTGTGCAAATGGGCTGTCACTGCCAGCCGTCCGATTGGGATGATCGCACCGTCCAATAAAAAAAAAAAAAAAACGTTTACAGCTGTTACAGCTGTACTGTTACAGCAGCAGTTCTGTCTCTCTCTCCATACACCCACTGCCCGATCCGATGAAGCTCGGACCCCCTCCGGCGACCAGCTACCCGTCCGGCGACCCCCGACCCCCCTCCTGCAGGACCCCGACGGCCCTCCGGCACCCCCCCGATGGTCTCCGGCCACCCCGTCCCCCTTCTACAGCCACCCCGTCCCCCTCCGGCACCCCCCCCGATGGTCCTCCGGCCACCCCCGACCCGCTTATGGCGACCCCCGACCAGCTTCCGGCGACCCCCGACCCCGTCCGGCGATCCTGTCCCCCCCCCCTGGACCTTCCGGGGGGTCGGGGGTCGCCGGAGCGGGTCGGGGGTCGCCGGAAGCGGGTCGGGTGGCTGTCGGAGGGGGACGGGGGTGGCCGGAGTGTCGGGGGGGGGGTGCCGGAGTCCGTCGGGGTCATGCAGGAGGGGGGTCGGGGGGTCGCCGGTCGCCGGGGGGGGGTCGCCGCTTCATCAGGTCGGGGGTCGCCGCTTCATCAGGTCGGGCAGCGGTCTGTGGAGAGAGAGAGAGAACTGCTGCCAGCTGTAACAGTTGTAAACGTTTTTTTTTTTTTTATTGGACGGTGCGATCATCCCAATCGGACGGCTGGCCAGTGACAGCCCATTTGCACAAATGGGCTGTCAGCTCATACCCCGTATTCTCTCTCTCTCTCTCTCTCTCTCTCTCTCTCTATATATATATATATATATATATATATATATATATATATATATATATATATATATATATATATATATATAGGGGTATGCTATAATGCGGCATGCGGTAAGTGCGGCACCACACCGTAGCCGTCTAATGCACACTCTGCGTGCATCGCATGCACACAACGGTGCATCAAACAGCTACGGTGCGGTGCCGCACTTACGGTATGCCGCATTATAGCATGCCCCTATATATATATATATATATATATATATATATATATATATATATATATATATATATATATATATATATATATATATATATATATATATATATATATATATATATATATATAAATAATAAGGGACAACGGTTGTGGGGGGGACAAATGAACTGAGACAAAGCAACGATCGAGATTTATGCAGAGGAGGGGGATAAACAGGGAAACCTCTATCACAGTCGTCCGTTTCTAGAAGAGGCTTTATTATGTGGAGACAAATATAGATGTTATGAAGGGGTTTAATGTAAAAAATACAATTAAAGGCCACACCCGTGCCCGGGTTTTCAAGGCACACCCTCGACGTACTCTATCTCTCTCTCTCTCTCTCTCTCTCTCTCCTGATTTAATCTCTCTGTCTCCCTGCTGTGCGCCCCCCCCTTCTCTCCCGCTAGATCTCTCTCTCTCTCTCTCTCTCTCTCTCTCTCCTCTCTCTCTCTCTCTCTCTCTCTCTCTCTCTCCCGCGGACGACGTGGGCGCCAGCGCCACCACGGACATCGAGTCGTTCGCCGCCGGAGACGCAGGGCCGGAAAAGAGGTCGATCTCTCTCTCTCTCCCCCCTACTGTGTGCCCCCCACCCCTCAATCCCGATCTCTCTCTCATGATCTCTCTCTTCCCTGCTGTGCCCCCCCCCCCAATCCCGATCTCTCTCTCTCCCCTATTGTGCCCCCCCTCAATCCCGATCAGTCTCTCTCTCTCCCTCTCCCCTGTTGTGCGCCCCCCCTCCTCCTCAATCCCGATCACTCTTTCTCGAACCCCCTCTCAGCCCCTTTTTTTTCTCTTCTCTCTCTCTCTCTCTCTCTCTCTCTCTCTCTTTCTCTCTCTCTCTCTCGGTTTCACGGTCTGCGCAGCGAGAAGAAGAGATAGAGCCGCGGTCGGCACGGTGCGAAGAAGAGAAGCGACCGGGAGAAAGGAGGAGCAGCAGCCGCGGTGGATCTCGACAGCACAGGTAGGACCCTTCCCCCTCTGATTTCCGGTGCCGACCGCCCTCCCTGCTCCAGCCATCATCCCTACAAGCCATCCCACAACCCCGGCGACGCTCGACTCACCGGCCTTCTCGCAACCCCTCTGGCATTCCCTCCGCCCAAGTATGGATTGTCGTCCCCTCTCCCCAACCTCTCTATCTCCCTCATATGTGCTCAACCTCGAGCCTGAGGAGAAGCTTCTCCTCCATGCTACAAGAGAGGAGGGTGGTGTGCTACGCGATGGCTGTGATGTTGGTCGGTCGGTGAATATGGGGAGGAGGGTGGTGGCCATCACCCCAATGATCGTTAGTGGTCGCAGCCGGTAGGATCTGCCTCCCATAGGTAAACCCCCCCCCCCCCTTCTCCCTGTGCTCTTTCTCGGTCTCACTCTCTCATTCAATCTTTGTCTCACTCTCTCTCTCATCTCTTTGTGTGTGTGGAAGTGGCTGCCGCCCACAACATCGATGGCAGGATGTAGATCCACTACCTTTGGTGAAATCCCTACCCTCTCCCAATTTCTCCTCTGCTAAACAATTTTTTTATTTTAAAATTTGGAGATGCATGGTTGTTTACTTATTATTCATTTTGGGGAATCAACTCAATAATTTTTTTACTGTTTAAATTTTTGGGAGTCCTTATGGTTTTCATTTGTTGTTTACTTCTAGATGATGGGATATAAGGTCCAAATTGATTTGCAAAATCTGCATCGATTAGGAAATTGTGGGTGGTTTTGTTAATTGCCCAAGTGAAGGGATGAATGGATGAGCTTCCCATCTATAGAATTTTTACCTTGGAACTATGATGCAATTCAATCCTTACCTTCATGGGACCGTTCCAACTACCTCTTGGCAATATATATTAACTTTTTGCTTACAGTTTGATTGCCTCATGTCTCATGTTTTTTCTCTCATAATGATTCCATTAGTAATCTAGGGAGTAAGTAATAGGAACTTGAAGGGATTAGATAAGGGAAGTGATTTTATATATAAGCGCTTATCGATCACTTCCCTATTTGTAGAAGTCATTTTGATCTTTATTTCTATTTCTAATAGCCTCATTACTTCTATTATGTGTTTGCAGCCATCTGCAACCAATACTGTAGTCGAATGTCTGAGAGCTTGGAGGGATGCCACCGAACCGCTTCGGCTCACCTTGACATCGTAGAAACAACAACACTGATCAGGTAATAATATTTTTATATTGAAGTGTCTTCATCTTAAATTCTTGATCTTTGCAAGACATCCAAACAATAACCTACAAATATAACAATAAAGAGATTCCCCCCAGAAGGGTTGTGCATAATTGAAAAGGCCGAGGGGCAAAATCCTTAACTTGCCAACAAAGACTTTCACATTTATTTTGAGAAATCCTCAGGCCTTTCACATTTGAATGATAATTTCTTTATGTGAAATCATTTGCAGCACCAAATTAACCACTCCCGCGACACATCCTGTGATCAACTCCCACAATCGCCCCAAATCGAGCATGGCTTCATTGGCCTCAATTCCTTCCCTTCAACAGCACTGACCCCAAACCCTTCAACCACACCATCGACCCCTTACCACACCATCGAGCAGAAGGCACAAACCCTCGCCACATGGCACGCCACGCAGGCTCCCTCTGTTTTTATTTTGTGCAAGCAAACAACAAAATCTTACTTAAAAAACCGAGTGAAACATTCATGCCAGTAAACATAAAATTAAAATCCATTGTCGCAATTTGCAAATCGAACCAATTAAAATCCATTGTTTTCGATTTGCAGGAAGGCATAAATTAAAATGCATTTCAATTGCTTCAATTTGTCGGATGGATTGCTTCGATTTGCAGGAAGGCATGCGGTAAATATGAATTCCTTCCTGCAAATCGAAGCAATCCATCCAAGATCTTCGCGATAATTGTTTCGATTTGTACTATTTATCGATGTCTTTGATTTGGTTATAGTTTTCATTTGGGGTGTTGTAGGTGGACGAAATTTAGTGTGATTGTGTAGAAGGAGGAATAATGTATAAGGCATCGACCCCTCGCCACACCATCGTGTAGACCCCCTCGCCCCCTCACAAGTATAGACTCACAAATTCTCATGTTCTGAAGAAAAAAAATTTCTCTGTTTTTTTTTTGCAAGCGACTGCATGGATCCTCTTGGGTTTTTTTTTTGTTTTTTGAAGACAACAAATCCTCTCACCAATGAGCCCTCCTGCTCCTCCGAACCGACGACGACCCACAACAACCTCTCTTTCTTCGATTGCAGTGGCCGCACCCCACCACAAAATTCTCCTTTTTTTTTTTGCAAGCAACTGCATGGATTCTTTGATTTTTTTTGAGACAACAAATCCTCTCTCCGATTGCAGTGGTCTCACACCATCAACCCCTCACTCTCACTGCACGCAGTCTCTCCGTCCACCAGGTAGGGACTCATAGAAAAACAATTGATCTCATAAAACCGATTTCATCGTGCATAAGGACCCGATCGCACATTATCAACCCCTTGCCGCACACATGCTCTTCGTCCACCAGGTAAGGACTCTTATACGATTTCAGAAAAAAAATATTCGCTCAATTTTAGTTTATATGAGATCATAATATGCATTGATCCTCTGTTTTTCCTTTTTTTAATGTTATTTTCATAGAAAAACATCGAACTCAATTTTAAAAAAAAGGTTGGGAAAGAGAGAAGGACCACCAACACTAAGATGGACATCACTATTAGCTCTCCTGTTGAGACCACCCCACCTCATCTCCTCAGGTGACACACACTCTAATTTGTGTGGTTCATTGTAATCCATACTCATCACAGTCCATACTCAACTATGGATCCAATAATACATAATATGTTATTAGTCATAAAATAAGAAAAAAATGAATTTTATTTGTAGGTCTGTTATTTTTGTGTTTTTTGAAATATGTCTGATTTGTTTGCAACCGCCGTGACACACCCAGTCAATCTGAACTCCATGCCGGTCGACGACGAAGTGGTGCCCGTCGACGCCCAAGGTCGACCCATCTCTGCAATAGTACCCACCCAGGTTGGCCACAGTAGCTCATC
>OX393556.1:47389851-47484413 GCA_947650365.1 Chamaelirium japonicum | reverse complement strand
ACACTAGATCGCGTGTTGAAGGTGGGAAGCGGGGGAGTGGCGCACCACACACAGACCGGCACGGCGGCGCTGCGGCGAGGCTCGAAGCTTCGAGCGACGGGGTGTGAGCGTGGTGAGTGGTGATAGCCAGGTGACTTTCCCCCCCTTCTTCTTCTGGATCAAAACCTGAAACATGCGCTTCTTCTTCTCGTTTTGGATCAAAATTCGAAACATGCCCAGAATTCCTGAATATTTTGGGGGGAAGTTTGACATAAGTCTTAAGAGATAGATTTTAGTTACAGGACATGTTATTTTTGAAATATATCTCACCCTCCCGATCTGAAGACAAATGTATACTCTTACTTAGTTTCTTTAGACAAATGTATACTTGTAGGGAATTTAACTAATATAGCAAATTATGGTGTCCTGCAGCTAATATTGCAAAGTAGTTAAGGACCTGTGCCTAATTTGCCATTTGTTTAGGATAAATTACACTTTGCCCCCCTAAAGTTTTGGCTCAAAAACACTTTACCCCCCTATTGTTTAAAAACTACACTTTGCCCCCTTCAATTCAGTTTTGATGAGATAAAAATTACCAAATGAGAAGCTTAAGTAGTTGACAAAAGAGGGTAAAGTGCTAACATTTCAAACTTTAGAGTGCAATTTGGAACAAAATAAACTACTGGGGTTAAGTGTTTTTGAGCTACACTTCAGGGGGGCAAACTGTAATTTATCCTTTTTTATTATCTCAGCCCTAAATCATATTCATGGCATAATTTTTGATTTTTTTTTATCTCAGCCCTACTAAATTTTGAGAATTCTCAAGTTATTATTTTGATAATTCCTCAAGGCTCAAGTTATTGTTCAATAATATAAATTTTTTTCGATCAGTCTCTTTTACGGGTAGAATGGAGTTGCCCTTATTATTCAATAACATAAAATTTCTCTATAAGTATTAAAATTCTTAAGTCAAATTTGCCCTAAATTTTTGTACTCACTTGATGATAACTTGTATTCTTAAAATTTGTTATTGTAGGTTATAATTTCAGATTGTCATCAAATGCTCAAGTAAAAAAAAAATTCTTTCATTCTTTAAGAAAAGAGATGACTAGTCAACAAGTGAGACGCCTTCTCCATCTACTATTGATAATCTCAATGAGCGACCTTCTAAGTCTCAAAAAGTCAAAATTAAAAAAGACACTTCTTTTGAACGAGCTTTTTCAATTATGAAACTTGTTAAAACAATACTTCGCAACAATATGGAGGATGTGTTTTTTGCGGATTGCATGATTGTCTGCATTGAAAGAGAACTTAATTGCTGAAAATATTTATTGCGTTGTTGTTTTTTTCCTAATTTATGATCCGCTTTATGTATCTTTTTTATATTAATAAAATTTTCTTATACTATTGATGTTCGCTTAAAAAATTATACTAAGTATTTTTTTAACTATATACAATAAAATTTTTATAGTAAAAAAAATTAGTTTAGATTTAGCCTAGCCCAAAATAAATTCTTGGCTACTCCCTTACTTGAAACAAAATGTGGCTGACAGAAATATTCCAAAATTTATAAATTTTTTTAAAATTCTCCCTCAACTCCTAAACCCTTAAAATCAAAACTCTAAACTTTAAACCTCAAATCAGATCGTTCGACTTTTTTGTTGTGAATTTTTTTTTAAATTTGTTTTGGGTTGTGCGATATACCATCCAATCCTAGCCTAGGAAAGATCAATTCAACGAAAAATGCATTCAAATATTTGTTTGATCAAATTGAAGTGTACTTTTCTGAAAGTTTCGAATATGGTAAATCTTAAATGTTTTTCAATTAATTTATTTTTAATTATTTAATTGATATGAGGTTCTTGAAAAAAAAAAATTTAGGTCTTAATATTGTTGAAATCACTCGAACATTGGATATGTTGCAAGTTTTAGACCATTATGTTGCTGTATAATATACATATAAAATACATACTACATGGATCTCCTAAACTTTCGATAGTTTAGAAATATGATTTAAGCATTTTACAATATGTATCTATACTTGATTTATGATTGTCAAGAATTTCGTTAAAAGAATCCATTATCTTAATGATATTTCTATCATTTCTATAAAACTTCAATATTTTCACACTGTTGAAATATTTTCAATATTCCACAGTATGGAAATATTGACCGAAATCGAAATTTTGAACCTTGCTGACAACAGATCCATCGCATGAACATAACAATTAATAGTTTCATTTAGCTTAAGGTCCCCTGCATTTGTTGGTAAACCTGAAACTATCCCATTTTCTTTTCTATCTCTCGAGTAGCTTTGGATGTGGCGGGTGCCGGCTGCAGCAAAGGCGACGGGGGCAGTGACCAGTAGCTCCGACGGCATCGGCGAGCAACTTCGGTGGCTACAGCAGGGCAGCGGTCAGCAGCTCCGGTGGCGGTTCGGTGAGCAGATCTCAGGCTTAGGGTTCATCCCATTGTTTGTAGATCTCAGGGTTAGGGTTAGGTTCGGTTCGACGACAATGTTCGGTGGTTTGGTGATGGCGAACAGCTCCAACGAGTGGCCGCTTTGCTGGTTCGGTGGCGACGAGCAACTCCAGCGGCGGTGTTCGGTGGATCGGTGGCGGTGGTGGTTCACTGGTTCGGTAGATCGATGGCATATCAAAAAAAAATATTGAAATGCTATGGAGGATAATTTCGTCCACATCATTTCAAAGTCCTTAGGCTTAAAAGCATCTTCTTAAAAATGAGTTTTCACCAACTCTCCCCCCCCCCCCCCCCCCACCCCCCAAAAAAAAAAAAAACCATCGGCATTACCATGTCGTTTCATTTTTCACCAATCATGGTGATAGTGACGAACCAAGGAATTACAAAATTCAAAATTTTGGAGAGGTCATTTGTGAATATTTTTTTAAAAATTTAACTCAAAGCCTCAATGAAGACCTTAAGATCTTTTCAAAATTTTTTTTTGGGGGGGGGGGGGGTGGGGGGCATGACCCCCTCTAGTCTCCACATAGGTCCCGCCCCTGCATGGTGACATTTTTTTGTTCTTGTAGATATTATAGAGACTTGGTGGCAATTATCGTAGGTTTAGGTCGAATCAATAATAAAGCCTTGCCCCCATTTATTTGGGGTCCACTTCATGAATCTTTCTTTCCCTTCAACAAAGACTAAGGGGCCGTTTGGCAACTCTTATCTATTTGAAAAAGTTGCTACTTCAAATAGAGGAGTTTAACTGTTTGCAAAAGATGTCTTGTTTGAAATAGAGATGATAATTTTGAACACTGTTTGGTAACTCTATTTGAAACAGAGTCTATTTTAAATAGAGCGTTTGGTAACAACTTCTTATTGCCTCTATTTCAGGGTCAATTTGTGTCATTTTTTTTTAAAGATAGAATTATACCCCTTTTGAAAATCCCAAAAAAACCTCCATTTTGAAAATCCATTTCACACAGATTCGAAAACCCCAAAACCTATTCTCACTTATTCAAAAATCCAACAAAAAATTTCATATATAAAGACCCCATTTCCAACGATTCATCCAAAGATTCAAATACACCCCCAAAAAAACCCAAATACCCATTCGAGTAGATTCGAAACCCAAAAAAAAAACCCAATACAGATTCACACATATTCAAAAACGTCAAAATCCCCAAACAAAACATTTCGAACACCCATTTCATACAGATTCGAAACCCCCAAAAACACATTTTGAAAACCCCAAAAAATCCCATTTCCATCGATTCATCCAACGATTCAAATACACCCACAAAAAGCCCCAATACCCATTTGAATAGATTCCAAAACCCCCGAAACAAATCTAATATAGATTCGCACTGATTCAAAAACCCCAAAAACCGGTTTCAAAACCCCCAAAAAAACCCATTTCGAACAGCCATTTCATAAAGATTCGAAACCCCCCCCCAAAAAAAATCCCAAAACTCATTTCTACGTATAAAAAAAAAAATCTTACCTAAGGGATGATCTCCAGCTCGATTCCGGCAACGATCTCTACAAGATCAAATTTTTGGGGCGATCGGTGATCATACGACAAAGGAGAGTGATGGACGGTGCGAGGGATCGGGAGGGTTTTTTTAGTTTGACTATTGTAATATGTGTAAATGAACATAAGTAGTTTCATCAAAAAACCTCTATCCAAATTAGAGAAAACCCCTTGTTTCAGAAATCTTTGTTCCCGCTTCTTTTTCAAATAGAGGTTTGGGCTCTTAACCCTCTATTTCGGATAGAGGCCATCAGAACATTACCAAACACTCTAATTGACCCACCCGAGCCTCTTATTCGGGTAGAGGTTAAGCACTTAAGAGGCTTGAAATTGAGTTGCCAAACGGGCAGACAGTTGTACAAGTTTTTTTTTCGTACAGAGTGATGTGGTACCAAGTCGAGCAAATTAAAATCCTTTTGCCTGGTGGTTGGGGGCTGTGTGTGATTCATCAACCGCGCGAGGCTAGGTACAAAAGACGGTTGTGATCAGGCCACGTCACTATACAAAAAAATTCTGTACAACTGTTTGGCTTGACTAACACACCAATGAAAAGTGATATTCAACCTGAAAGTTGTACAAACTTTGCTTGTACAGATTGCTAGGGCCTGATCATAGTCGTCCTTTGCACCCATGCTGCTCAATCTGCAAGGAAAAGGAATACTAGATTGGCACCACCTTATTCTGTACAAAAAAATTAATATTTGAACAACTTTGTTGAATCTTGATGAACGACGGGCTGTGATGCCGATAGATGTACTGAATCGGGGCTTCCCATTGGAGAGAGAGAGAGGAGAGAGAGAGAAGAGAGAGAGAGAGAGAGACGGAGAGAGAGAGGAAGAGAGAGAGAGAGAGAGAGAGAGAGAGAGAGAGAGAGAGAGAGGAGAGAGAGGAACATGTTGATCATTAGAGAAAAAGTTATTAACATTAGCTCCTTAAAAAGGTTTCCATTTTACATTAAGGTTATGTAAAGTTTGAACTTAACATTAATCCCTTGTAATTGGACTTTGGCTAGCACAAGTTCCTTCTCTAGCGCACATATAATAACAGAAAAATTTAATCGATAATTTTACCCTACAGATAAAGTGTAACAATCGTAGCAAAAGAGTAGCCAATTGGTAAAGAGCAAAAATCCGTTAGTACTATATTTTAAATGTTAATTTTAGCCCTATATATAAAATCTATTTAGCAAAGAGTACGTAGTAATTTAATATGGTAAAATGCCTTAATTCTCGATTAATTGTAGGAGTGTTTCTGATCATCATATCACAATTTTTTTTTGTGACAATAACATATTTTTAATTATGTGAAGAGACAATCTGATTCTATCTCACACATAAAGAAGAACAATTAGGTAAAAAATTGTAACTATTTGGCTGGTAGATAGAATAAAATTTATTTTGATGAAAATACACAGAAAAAAAAAAATTTTGTGGTTTTAAATCGACAATATTGAGTGATTTTAATTGATTTTTATGCAAAAAATGGTTCTTGTTAAGTTGATGGCAATAAATATAAATTTTATGAACTTGGGCTAGGGCGTTAATGTCCAATTTTTTTATTTAGTTCGTCGGGATTTTAGAATAATGGACACGTAGGAGGGCTTATTGCAAGTTGATACCTTTGTCAGGGAGCTATCATTAAGTCTTCCTAAAAAAAACAAAATAAATTACACATAGACCCCTATAGTTTGACCTATTATCACTTATAGCCCCCTTATGTTAAAAACCCTACAACCCTCTATAATTTGAAAAACCTTACGCATAGAAAAAACATAAAAGATAAGAGAGAGACAGAGGAAGAGGTGAGAGAGAGAGAGAGAGAGAGAGAAGGCTGATATGTGGCTACAAAGGCTGTGGTTTGGCTCGATTTAGTGAAATCGTCCTGCCTATTGTATTGAGAGAGAGAGAGAGAGAGAGACGAGAGAGAGAGAAGAGAGAGAGAGAGAGAGGGCTGAATTTAAACTTTATAGTGTATAATAACCATCCACCATTCAGAGGTAAACACTCATGTGGAAGCAAATGGAAAACTGGAGGCCAATGGCTACCTCAGAGCAGTCGTGCTCCAAAAAGCTTGCAACCATGGATTTGGGCACTGTGCTTCACATGAAGGAAGGCCAAGGAGCCACCAGCTATGCCCAAAACTCCTCCCTTCAGGTGAGACAAAACAGCCTGCTAGCTTTCATCTCTTTGATCTCCTGCTTTCTGCATCTCTTTGATCTCCTTCTCATCCTGAAAATCTTCAGAAGAAGACTTTGGAGGCCCTGAAGCACATGATACTCGATTCGGCGGTCGAAGCCTACGAATCAGAGAAGCCGCAAAGCTTCGCGATGGCCGACCTCGGCTGCTCCTCGGGGCCGAACTCGCTGTCCTTGGTCGGAGACCTAGTCGAGGGCCATCGACAGCCGGTGCCGCGACGCCTCTCGGCCGCGGCCCGAGTTCATGGTGTACCTCAACGACCTCCCGAGCAACGACTTCAACACGCTGTTCGCGAGCTTCCCGGAGGCCGGCAGGAGGCTCGGCGGAGCTAAAGGTGGCAGTGATCCGTTGGTTTTCATGGCCGGAGTCCGGGGTCCTTCTACGGGAGGCTTTTCCCTAGCAATAGCCTGCATTTTCGTGAGCTCGTGCTACAGCTTGCACTGGCTCTCTCAGGTCAGTGCGACTCTATACCACAGTATAATCCCCTTTTTGTTCACTAACAAAGCTAGTGCAATAAAGTGATGCCAATAACCCAGTTTAATCTATAAAGTACTTATAAAATTGAGGCCTTTGGTTCCACGTGGCAGCCTCATCATTCTTTTATACGGAACCCGAGATTCCGTGACTCGTCCGTCAATGGGTCGGATTCGAACCGGATCAGGGTATATCTAAATCCGATTCGATTGAGAATTCGGCCGATCGAAATCCGGTCTGATATCCGATGGATATTAATTTCTTTAATTTGAGTCCGAATCCGAATATCGGTTTAAAAAGCACAAAAGAAAAAAATAATGAAGCCATTCTCAAATCCTTGTGATCGCCATCTTATCTTTAGGGTATATATACCTGGCCAGGTAATAATGATTAGTCTTTTATGGAGATTGCTCAAGGAGACACCCAACTTCAAAGGGCACAAGTTCATGTAATATGTGGGAGCTAATCAAACCAACAATAGGCAAGTAAATAGATTTAATCTAAGGCTAACATGTTGTTTAGGAGAGACTGAATTAATTAAGCAAGGAGGATGTCACCTCTTTGTTTCTAGTCGGGATCCAGGGGACGAGATCTGAATTCCTCGGGTTGTCATCGTTCGAACACGTGGATCTTGATTTTTTGGATTTGTCGATGCTCCACGGAGTCTCCGCAAGGATTCAGAGGAAGATCCAAATGTTGTCGCATGATTCGGAAAGGAAGGGATCGCTAACTTATAGGCAGGGAAGGGATCGCCGGTTCGTTGGAAGGGAGGGGGTTAGGGTTCGAAGGGCACAACAATGAATAACTGTAATTTGGTTTAATTTTGTGGGACAATCTCGACATTTCATATTACCCAAAACTGTAAACAGGGTCCTCTTCACAGTTTTTGGTCCGATTTCATAGTTTCTTTCAAATGGGTTCCAGAGTGGTAGTTTCTTTACAGTTTTGATCCGAAATCATAAAGAGCCCATGTTTCAATGTCGATAGAGATTCATGAACTGCTTGATTTTATACTTATTTTATTTGATTAATTAATTATTCTACTTTGGTATATGTACATATAGAGAAGGTGGTGGTTGAATATCCCCAACGAGAAGAAATCATGTTGTTTTGTAGAAGTTATTAGGGTTGCAACTTGGGTCGCGTAAAACCGAGAACCGACCCAACCTGACCTAAATGGGTAGGGTTGGTTTGGGTATTTTGACTAAACAGGTTGATTTGTTTTTAAGTTTTGTGAACCCAACTAAAAACAGGTCGGTTCCAGGTTGGAGCTCGGGTAGACGTACTCAACCCAACCCAAGAATGAACTCATATATATTAGCCACATATATATGTCACGGGATAGACTTTTGGGCTACATCACACTAGCACGCGAGTGAACATTAGTTGTTTGCTAATGTTGAACCAACTACCAAGAGAACTCAACGGATGGCTAAAACCTAAAGCCCAACGTGGACCTCCGGCTTGCTAGTATTTGTGATGACATTTTTTAAGGCCAACCCCCAACCCGAGAACCGACTTGAACCAACCCGACCTTAGTGCGGGATGGGTTGGTTCAGGTTTATGCCCAAGTCGGGTTGGTTCGGGTTTCAATATGGTAGAACTGAACTAGTTTGGTTCGGTTCTGGGTTGGCTCAAATCCCACCAACCCGACCCGAGTTGCACCAGTAGAAATTATCCCACAATGCAAGTTAATTCAGCTTTTGTTACTTTGAATGTAGATTCCCCCAATCTGATTCTAAATGCAGATTTTTATAAAATTAAAAGAATAAATTCCAAGATTTTTTCTTGGAAAAAGAAACGGCATGTGCAATGCTCGATTCACCGTGATCACAGTGGCATGAGCTAAAATCTCTACGTGCCATTTAATGGTTCTTTGAACCATGTATTCACATTGCCTATTTTATTTTTTTTTTCTTCAATTTTCCTTTATAAAAAATTAGATTAGGATAAACCGTATTGCTATTACTCTAATCGGTAACACAATACCAACTTTCAAAGTTGGCATTTCAATTCCCATTTTTTTTTTTTTTAATTCTCAATGGTTACTGATGATTATGGGTTAGCATTAGGGTTACAACGAACCCGGAAACTGATCAGGTTTCGATTTTTGTCATCATGTGAAAAAACCTGACAGCCTATGTAGTGAGGTGCTTTTCTACACTGCTTGCCACGTGGCTCTCAGATGACCGCTTTTTAAATTATTTTTGGCAGATGACCATTAAAAAAAGTTTTATTAAGAAATTCTATTTTGAAAGAAAAAAAGTTTTTTTTTGGTGGATTCAAAAATAATTGGATTGGTGCATAAAAAATAGATAATGTAACACACCCGCACGATGCACGCGTATGCACATGTGTGTGGGTGTGGATGGGTGTTTTATATATATATATATATATATATATATATATATATATATATATATATATATATATATTTGTATCTACATAATTTTGAAAATATTTATATTCTCATGTAGCTCAATAAAATTAGGTTGATCTATTTTTTAAAATCCTATAAAAATCTAAAAATAAGGTAGTTTTTTGTTATTGGCATGCCACTTATTATTCTTTAGACATCCATGCAACGAAAAATTATGCAAATGACATGAATTTCACAAGTTAGATGCATGAAACTAGTACTATAAATAATGTTGCTTTGTATAATATAGTCTAATAGATTTTAAGATTTCTTAAACAGGTTATCAATAAGGCTATATTCCAATCTTACTCTTAGAAATGGAGTGCTACTATAGATTCTCTATTAATTTCTTCCATAAAGTTTTCTCCTATTTAAAAGGGGACCTTGATTTTTTTTTCTTTGCAAAATTTGAAAAAAAGAATTGTTGTTCGTTTAGAAAGCTACATAACTAAGCTACTGTCAGATGTGATAATATTCTTGTCAATTTCTTCACTATGGCATTTTCATAATATAAGCTCAAGTTCTAGCAAATTGCAGGTTCCACTAGGGATTTTTGACGATAACGGCAAGCCGATAAATAAAGGGAAGATATACATATCTCACACAAGCCCTCCAGCTGTAGCAATAGTCTACTTCAAGCAATTTCAACAGGATTTTAACCTCTTTCTTCGATCGAGATCAGAAGAAATGATTTGTGGTGGAAGAATGGTCCTAACAATGTTAGGAAGGAAGACGGAAGATCACCAGGACAAGAACACAAGTTTATTATGGGAGGTGTTATCAGAATCTTTTGCAGTTCTGGTGTCCCAAGTGAGTTTGATGTCTTCTCAACTTTGAATAGATTTTTTTTTTCTTTCCTGTTAGATTTATTGTCACACCACCTTCAATTAGTGAACATAATTATGATGGTTGATAGTAACACCTTTTTTTTTCTTAGCACCATTTAAATATTTTTTTTATTGATATCGTGATCATATATCTTTAAGAAAAATACCACGATTTATTAATTTTCTCTTGAAATTTTTATTAAAGTAGCGGAGCAATGCACACCTAAGAAATAACAAATTAGCTAATAAAAATATTAGTCAATTTCATAAATTGTGATCCATGAATGTCTCGCTTAAGTTCTTAATAATACGAATGAGTTTTAATTATGTCATAGATATACAATTTTTAGGCTATATTTCTTCTTAAACGATGGAGCTAGCGTTCAACCATTTACTTATATTTCTAGTTAAAATGGAACCAACCCAAATTCTTCCATTATTTTATTTGGTAATAAGGTATTTATTCTACACGATTATTCAAATTTTTAATATTTAATGAAATGATAAATATCTTTGCTTTCTTTCAATCTCGTAACAACACCAGAGAACTCACAGTTAATCATAATTTTAAAATATCATTCAATTATGTAATTTTCTTATTCTTCATTAATCATTCCTCTTTTAAAATTCTCACATACCATGTGTGTCATGCTATCTTATTTGCTTAATGTGTAGGGAATACTAGACGAGGAAAAGCTTGATTCATATAATGTTCCTTTCTATGCACCAAATATAAAGGAAATAGAAGACGAAGTGCACCATCAAGGATCGTTTACAATTGATCACATAGAGGTTTACGAGCTTAACATAAGTAACGGAGATGCGGAGGATGGGAAGGTCACATCAACAACAATAAGAGCCATCCAAGAATCCATGATCCGCCACCATTTTGGAGAAGATATCATTGACATCCTTTTCAAAAATTATAGTATTTTGCTTAGTGAAGTAATGGCAAAAGAAGAAGTGAAAGGGGTTAACGTAATTGTAGTTTTAAGAAAGTCACATTAAATAAAGATAATTATCATCAACATTACTCTTTGGAGAGCTTTATTAAAATAGCTTGCTAGATTGATATGCGGTGATTGTGTTGCTAAGAAAGTGAAACAAACTTTTTTAGTATTAACAATAGACCGATTTTCTGACAAACATATAGAGTATAGACATTGAGGGCTTGTTTGGTTACTGTGCAAATATTATACGTGTACCTGTTTGCACATGTGACATGTGCAATTAAGGTTTCATGTGTTAAGATGAAGCTTTATTTGCACAACTTTATGTGTAAAAGCTATACAAATTTAGCATAGTGTGCATCTGTTTGCACGCGTCACACCCCATTAACAAAACAACCATAATCTGTTTGCATTTGTGTTTTCAAAAACACTGACAAAAAACATAGCAACCAAACAAGCTCTGCACGTTTGTTTTGATGCTTTTAACCAAAAGTAGGAGTACATATATTGGAATGGCAACAGTGTGATTTTGGGTAAAATTGAAACTGCACCGCGACGGTGTACAATTATATAAAACCGAAATCACACTATGCGGTATGGTGCACCACGGTTTATAATTATAATGAACTAAACGGTGTGGTTTGATGTGGTTTTGGTCAAAAACAGAAACCACACTACTACACCGAACCGAAAACCCAAACAGCACCGCATTACGACAGTTTTATATATGGGCAAACCAAAACCGCACCATGCGGTGCGGTTACCACGGTTTTCGGTTTTAAACCACACCGCTACCATCCCTACACACATATAAACACTAATCTGGTCTATAGACCTAGGACTCATTGAATATAGTTTTGTCACACAAATATTGCCAATAATAAATAAACATTATTAGATATACAGTGACTAACCAAAAGACTGCACAGAAGTTAGTTAAGTGTAAATCAACAAAAATGCTTCTATTGCAATCTTTGTTTCATTAAAATCCTAAGGATATGTCATGTTTTTTAATAATATACTATTATCGCCATCGTCGAGGAAAAAAAACATACTTGTTGATCTCATTGTTCCTCTGCACCCTCTTAAGTAATAGTTTTCCTTGGAAGCTTAGGGGGTATTTGGCATGCATTATGTTCCTTTTCTCAGTTTCGTGCCAGGAACGTGTTCTTCGAAAATAGTGTGCGAAAACAATCCCGGTTGAAAACAACATTTGGAATGTGAAACATAAACTGTGCCGGAACCTATTTCTAAGGAACAGAAACACATAAATGTTCTCTATAAAATTTTCTCTCTAGAATAATTTATATCTTTAATTTTTTATCTCTCTAGAATATTCTCTCTAAGATATTTTCTTTCTAGAGTATTTTCTCTCTACAATACTCTCTCTATGATATTTTCTCTCTAGATTATTCTCTGTTTAGAAAATTCTCTATTAAAGATCTCTTTATAGCATTATCTCTGTAGAATATTTTCTCTCTCTACAATATTCTCTGTAAAATATTTTCTCTATCTAGAACATTCTCTTCCTATAATTTTCTCTCTAAAATATTTATCTCTCTATCAAATACTCTCTTTAGAATATTTTTTCTCCCTACAATATTCTCTATGTTTTCTCTCTCTAACAAATACTCTAGAGAGAAAATATCCTAGAGAGAATTTATAGAGACAAAATACTCTAGAGCAAGAAAATATCCTAGAGAGAAAATGTTCTAGAAAAAAATGTAGATACACATAATATTATCTAGAGAAAATGCTGTAGAGAGAGTTATAGAGAGAATTCTCAAAAGAATATTATGGAGAGAATGCTATAGAGAGAGAAATTCATAGAGAGGGAAGTTATAGAGAGTGAAAATGCTAGAGAGAGAAATTGGTAGAGAGGGAAGTTATAGAGAGAGAATATGTAGAGAAAAGCTATAGAAAGAGAAAATATGTAAAGTGAATAAATATTGTAGAGAGAAAATATTATAGAGGAAGAGCGAATATTATCGAGAAATATTTTAAAGAAAGGAAAAAGTATCCATGGGAACCAAAATCTATTCCTCAGAATATCCTTTTGATGTTCCTAAAATGTTATTCCTTAGGAATACCTTTCCGAAAGTACTCGGAACAAGATCAAACAAAGAATAATGGCAAATGGTGTTCTAGAACAAAACTGTTCTATAAGAATAGAAATTGCCCTAGAAACATTTCACGGGAATGATACCAAACACTTTCTTTCATTCTAGCAAAAAAAAAAAAAAAAACACTTTCTATTTAATAAGATTGGGTCCTTATGTACGATGAATTCGGTTTAATAAGATTGATTTTTTTCTATGAAAAAAACACACCAAAAAATAGTTTTCTAAACTTTTATGAGATAGTCCATAGTTAGTGGACGGAGAGCCTGCGTGCGGCGAGGGCGAGCTTGCTAGGGGCCGATGATGTAGGATTGTGTCCTTCTGCATGATGAATTCTATTTTATGAGACTGTTTTTTTTATAAAAAAACACAAAACAAAAAAATAGAGGATCAATTCCTATTATTACCTAACAAAAATTGAGCAAAGCAGGAGAGAGAGAGAGAGAGAGAGAGAGAGAGAGAGAGAGAGAGAGAGAGAGAGAGAGAGGTTCTCTAAAAAAACAGAGGATCAATATTTATCTCTATGATTTTGCTGTCAAAAGGACAAATTTTTTTTTCCTGAAAAACAGAGGATCATGTGTTCCTCCTTGAAATGATGTCTAATGCGGTAGAAACTGTGTGGAATCTGTCGTCGCTGAGAGTGTGTGTGTGTGTGTGTGTGTGTGTGTGAGAGAGAGAGAGAGAGAGAGAGAGAGAGAGAGAGAGAGAGAGAAAGAGAGAGAGAGTCCCTACATAGTGGACTGAGAGCTTGCAAGCGTTGAGGGGTTGATGCCTCCTTCACGATGGTGCGACTAGGGTTGATGCCTTCTGCACACCAAATGAGGTTGAAGGGTATGGGGTGAGTGCAATTGAAAGGAAAGAATTGGGGCAAAATTGAAAGAAAAGGAAAGGATTTTTATTTAGGGATCGTTCCGGATTTGGCGCGATCACAAGAGGTGATCGCAGAGGTGAAGGGCGGCTCGATGAGGGGGGCTCGATCTAGAGGTGCGATCTTATCTCCATTAGCGTGAAGGGAGACTCGAAGAGGGGGACGAAGAAGGGGGTGATATTATCGCATGGAAGAGGGAGGCGTGAAGGGTGGGCGACACACAGAGCGGGGGGGGGGAGGCGAAGAAGGGGGCGTGAAGGACGGGCGGCGCGATGAGGGGGTTCATGATTTTAAGGGGAGGGGCGACAGGATTTGGGGGGTACAATGAGGGGGCGATTTTGAGGGGATGGGCGACGGGATTTGGGTGGGTGGGTGGGGGGGGGGGGGGGGGGGGGGTGCAATGAGGGGGGTGATAGGATTTGGGGGGCACGATGAGGGGGGCGCGGGTTTTTGAGTGGAATGAGAGAGGGGCGAAGGGATTTGGGGGGCTTGGGATTTTGAGGGGGGGGGGGGGGGGGGGGGGGGGGGGGCTGATCGTGTGAGAGAAGAATAGTTGTGATCGAATGAAAGAGGGGCGACGAGATTTGGTAGGCTGATCTTGGGGGCTAGGGATTTTTTTTTTGGGTGGGGGGGGGGGGGGGGGTGGCTGATTGCGCAAGAGTGGGACGAAATTTATGGAAATTTTTTTTTCACATGGGACCTAAGGCCTCGTCTTAATGGCCTTAGGGTTGAGCCGACCTTGGTTGTGATCGCGGGAAGCCTCCAAAACGAGCCAACAACAGTAAATTTCTTGATTATTTTGATCATAGCTTGAAAAAAAACATAGGCATGAATCCATTACCAGTGGCTGACGAGCTTGTGATAGCCGTTGGAGATGCTCTAAGAGGGATTTGGAGGCCAACCTGCATAACATTGTTTATCATTCTTATTGCCGGAAACTCGTAGGTGCAAGGCCGGCGAGCCCCACACCCCCTTCCATCGTCCCCATTCATCCTCGTCATTACCACCACCTCCATACCGCCATACCACATCCGAGTCTAGCTACAGCAACAAAGAAAGAAAGGAAAAGGGATAAGAGAAAAAGATAAGGAAAAAATCATTTTCCCTTATGAATAAATGAGCAAGAGTTGGTTCGCTCGTAAATTATCGTATCTCGATTATAAAGCCAGGAGGGTCTGCTTAAAATGATATGACCCACATCCATTGGGATGACATCACACCATATCTTGTCCTTGTAGGAAGTGAATTATATTGGGACAATACATTTCTCTTTAATGGTGATGGAAGAGGCATCAACCCATGAAACCTTGTATGGATTCGGGTGCGGGACTGACTTTAGTCCTACACGAGTAATGATGCTAGAGGCCATCAGATTGATGCTGCTGCACTATCTATCATCATCTTGCAGCTTTTTTTACCAAATTTAATGTAGGTGTGAAAAATGGTGCTCCTTCGCCAATCAACCTCGATTTTAGGTTGTGCCAATGCACACCGAACCACTCTCAATCAAATGGTTTTCGTTTGGTCCCTTATATCAGTAACGACTATGAATTTCTTGTAGTCCCTTGACACTTTTGATAGACCTTCATGGGGAAAAAAACGTTATGGAACTATAATTCAAGGACATAGTATAAGTGTTGGCTCTACAATCATGCATGGTGCGCCTATCGAACTGCTAGGGTCATCCCAAAAGGATCTGAATATCCGGCACGAGCAACACGTGACACCAGATGGAGTCCTGGTAGGCTCTTCCAACTGATAAGGAGACTCGACACTTGTGAGTGACGCGAATCACCAACTCCTCTTGGACCCAACATAGTCACATTGGTTGTGCCAGCAAGATGATTTGTAACTTAAGATCCTGGACCTAGGGTAGGGTGATGTAGTTGGCCTGATTGCCACTGTCTACAAAGAGAGGACATGACTTTCCCTTGGTTTGACAAATTGCATAGAACAATGTCGTCTGTTTCCATGGTGCCCCATCTGTGAGTCACATCCTAGAGATTTCCTGGCTAAGTTCATCCCCAGAGTCTATTCTATCCCCATAGGAAACTAGTCCTTGGGGGAGGTCACTCTCTGCACGGGATGTAGAGGCCCCGGCCTTGTAAGAGCTTGTGTGGGGCGCAAACTTCTCGAAGGACCATTGCTTTCTCCTCACTTTCCTGGTCATTATCCTTGACCTCAGAGTCAAGCTCATAAATCTCTTCCTCAAGATACCCTTGATCATCAACCACTAAGCTCTTCCTAGGGTCCTTGGTAGGGCACTGATGGGAAAAATGCTCATAGGCTTGGCACCTGTAACACTTTAAGCCTAACTAGGCGAGGTCTTCGGCTGCTCCATTTCCCTTGTAGTCTCTGAAAGGTGGGGGAGCGCTATTTTACTTTCAGACCCCAACCCCTCTTTATTTCCTGTAAGGTTGATTGAATACTTTTAGATCTTGAGTCTTGTGCTTGAGGTGTGTTGTCTCTATCATTACTTAATTGAAGATATCATCAAAGGGAAATCTGAGGACACCCTTCCACGGAGCATTTTACTTGGATGTTGAATCTCTTGGCTGAAAGAGCCGACTTTGTCATCCTCGTATTGCCAGATTGTCTTGCATCGCACCTGCAACCTGTCTAACCATAACGAAACCGATCAAACCTTTCTTAAACTTCTGTCCCTGTAGGTAGAATCACTTTTTGAATTAAACTCTGCTAGTTTGCGTAGGTTCTTACCAACATTAAATCAGTCATTATCCTATTGAAAATAATTTGAGCCTGAAACCATTAATTTAAAATTCTTTAATTGATATTAAGCTTTGATATATATTGAAAGCATGTTTTCTAATCTTTGGGATCATTTGACTCCCAGGCGATCCAACCCTTAGACCCTTGCCGGACCCAGACTTACATGCAAGTGATTAGGTTGTTAGACCATCTTTAATCACTTACTTGGAAATTCTTGTAATCAAAATTGAATCAATTAAATTTTATAATTGCTATCGCAATTGAATATTAAATAGTATTTTCCTGATCGTCATATAGGTATTAGTCACACTGTTCGGCATCAGTTCTCCATTATGCAAATAATATTTACATGCAGTAGTAGTATCTTGGCTGGAAAAAAAAAAAAATCCTTACTAAGAAATACAAAACAAAAATTAAACAAAATAAACAAGAAACATAAAATATTATCTATTACCTCATAGAATTCAGGAGACGGAGGAACATGGCTCGCATTAATGAGTCCCAATTGGAATCGAAAGTCGGGATGATTATTACAAAGCTATCCAAAGATGATAGCACTCCAACATAGTCCAATTCCGATTCTAACTCGCAGTCTTTCAAAGCTTCAAGGATTAATGCAAAAAAAGATTGTATTATAAAATTCAAGTCAATGCATAGCCAAAAAAAAAAAATCAGAATTTGCTAAATGATACAAGGAAAAGTTAACAAAAAAAAAACCTACATTAATTTTCATCATAAGGAACAATTGGTAGAAGGCCAATGACATTAGATATCAGGTCACATTTCTCTTTTGGATCATAGGTCTCGTGGCGAGTATCTCTTTGAGAATGGGAACAATATATTCAGCATACATTTTTTTTTTGGTAGGAACTACGGGGGTTCTATTCATGGCACCCCTGCCCTTGAAAAGCGGAATCATTAAAATTATTAAGATTCATTTTCTCCGACTGAAGGAGGAATGAGATACAATTAGGAGCAGACTCATAAGAGCAACTAACTCATTCTCAGCTAGTGAACTTTGCCAAACTATCGGCACAACCGTTGAGATTCCTCGCACATGAGAACTTGCACACGTTGAAACCACGGGACAGATTCTTGCAGTCAGATACAATATTACGTATCCGTCATGGTGTGGACATGTCCCCATCCAATAGGAGAAAAAAGAGGACTTGATTATCTCCTTCCACAATGACTGAGGAAGTATCAAGTTTGAGAAGAGCTCTCAGCCCTTGAAGAATTGCTCGGGCTTCTATCTCTAATGACTCACAGACATCAAAAGTAGCACCCTAGAAGAAGATGTGAGAACCAGTAGCGTCTCAGATGACCACTCCAGTAGCCGATGTTGAATTATGAATGGTCCCATCTACATTGACCTTCACTAAAACTTTTCCCTTCGCTAAAACAACCGACAAAGAATATGAAAGGAAGAGACAACACAATAACTACAAAAACTATTAGGCACATTAATTTATTCCAAGTATTTTGTTTGACATATTAGGCTAACCCATGTATTTGGGCTCACAACAAATTAGGGCATCCATTACTTGTGGTCAACATACCATAGTTGACCATGGACTATTGTGAAAACCACATAATTCATTAGCTACAAGTCCTAAAACATAGGGCTCATACACTTAATGGACATTACCATATTCAGGAAGTTGTGCACATATCAAGGTTTGGGCAGTTCAAGCGAAAAACGAACATATTTGGACGGTTCAGGTCTGATTTCGACTAATTCAAACAATTTGAAAAAAGATTTAAAAAAAATTCAAAAACATCATACTTTTTTATGTCTAAATGCGCTATCGGGTCTAATTTGATTGATTCACGTATGATTGGTCCAATTCGCAATTGATTCAGAATTTTTGGTCCCAATTCAGATTTGATTTGGCCGAAATAGGTTTGTTTCAGCATGTTTCGATTAGATTTGGTTGAACCGGGTCCATATGCTGTAATATTTTGGGTTTGAGAAGGTCTTTCGGGTCAGATAGGCCAAAATCAAAACTGTTTAGGTTCGGGTGGGTGTTTCGACTCGGATAAGTAGAAAACCGAACCAATGCAGGTGAACCGTTTAGGATGCGGACGAACGGAAAACCGCAATCACTGTTAAAAGCCTGATTGTGATTTGTTTAAACTTGCGCCAAGCTGTGGTGCCTCCCTGAGGTCCGGTGAACTCCCCCTTTAAAATACAAAAAAAAAAAAAAAGGGTTATTTTGACTTTACCCCCCAAATTTTGCCTTGAATTAGACTTTACCCCCCATATTTTCATTAATTAGACTTTACCCCCAAAATTAACTGATCCGTCAGCTTATTCCCCAAAACTTTTTTTCTTTTCCGTTAGCTCACCCTTTCTCTGGGATGGTGAACTGACGGAAGAGTTAGTTTTGGGGGGTAAAATCTAATTAATGAAAATGTGGGGGGGAAAGTCTAATTAAAGACAAATTTTGGAGGGCAAAGTCAAAATAACCCAAAAAAAAAAAATAGACACCGCCATACCAACTAAGCATGGTCACGAAAAATAGATTAATCAAGAAAGATCTATAGACTATAATGCATAAAAATCCAAAACCTTGAAAAAAAAAAAAGCAGCAGTAGTAGATGACAACCATAGGAATCTAATTAAAATTATAGTAATTCTGAGGGATTAGAATGCAAACTCTAACAATGCTTAGTGATTGGCATCCAAAGAATAGCTAGTATAAATGATGATGTTAGCACCTCAATTATCCAAGGGCAGACTCCAATCTCGATCCGGTGCAAATTACAGGAACGCTAATTACTAGCCGGGTCGGATTTGGGACGACCGATACAAGCCCAGGCCCAACCTGTTTTCTATTTCGGTCATGAAATTGAAGTCCAAGTCCGATGATTCAGCTATAAAGACAGGCCCCAACCCAGTTAAGTACGGGCCGGGCTTAATCAGACCTGGGCCGGTTCGGGCCTATTGCCAGACCTCGAGGAGCGGCGCTGGCGCGAGTCCTAGAAGGCACTGAGGGAGGCAAAGCAAAGGTGAGGTAGGTGGCTACGCGTCGTACGTGAATAAACACGAATTTAACCGAACTTTGTGACTAAACACGAATTAACCGAACTTTGTGACTGTACTTTTTATCTAGGGGTGGCGATCCTTAATTTACCCGATCTGAAGTTAGCGGGTTACCGATCCGAAGTTAGCGGGTTTGGGTTTGACCTAAACAGACTCGGGTCATAAACAGGTTGGCCCGACTGACCAATTTATTAAACTGGCCAGATTTGGGTATGTACTTATAACCTGATTGACTTGACTTGACCTTTTTACCAAATGGGCCGTGTCAACCCGACCCGATCAAACCCGACCCAACCCTATCAAACACGAGCATTTTATATGGATTCTATTGACCCAACCTGACCCGACCCATTTATTAAATCGGGTCGGGTCAACCCGTTTATAGGTGGGTTGGGTTTAGGTTTAAGTTTTTAACCCGTTTATTAAACGGGTCAGGATCGGGTTAGATGTTTTGACCTTATACCTATGTCTCAACCCGACCCGACCCGACCCGACCCCTAGGTTTATCCCAGGGTTGGACAGATCGAGTTACCATGTTCCGTTTCTGACTTATTAAATAAGTCACGAAACTCGATCAATGCATGATCGATCATTAGCAGAAATTATGGTTCTGCCCACAAAGGTGGCCATGCAAAGGTGGTCTACAGTCGTATGCATCACGACACGTACACTGATCAGAATGTTTTGGAGTCGGTCATTAAAGAGTGTTTACCCAGCATGCCTTGTCTAACTTCTGATGTACGTACACTTAATCATCGTCGACATATGAACGTCTTGATCAATTTAACGTACAAAGACCGATGTAGAGACCCATGGAACTCCTCCAGCTAGCGAGCCTGTCCCACAAGTTACACAAAGCCATGTTTTGATGGCGTTTTCGGTAATTTTGACTGAATATTAATTATGCTTGTGGACCGAGGCATGTGTGGAATTTCGTACGGCCAACACTTGGGATCTGGTCCCCTATCTATCTAGCATGGTGCCTATCAGCTGCAAATGTAACTTCAAGATCAAAACTCACCTGACGAATCCATTTAGCGACACAAGGCCCATCTTATTGCTCGAGATTTCTTTCAAGCGAATGAGATTTACTGCGAGGAGGCCTTTGTAGTGGGTTGCTGCGGCAAAGACGGACAACGAAGGTGGGTGACGACATGCACAGGGTGACGGGCGTGGGCTGACATCAGCCAAAGAGGAGGGGACACATTGAATATTTTTTTAATTTTAAGTTAGAGCTGTCTATGGTCTTTTGTGGGTTGTATATAGCCCCATCCTTTAACTTAATGGGAAAAGTAAAGGCTTCTTTACATGCACATAAAAAAAAGAAATTGAAATTGGTGTTAGGTCCAAAAAATATAATTTGTATAACATTTAGTCTAATTTTAAGTTCCTATTTACAATAATTCCACTGATATGATTATTGTTTAAAACCTAATACTCTGTCCATAGTTTTGATTGCAAATGATTCGATCTTAACCGTTTTGGATAACTCTTTTTTAAAAAAATACCATAAATACACATGATATCTTCCCATATTAAATAACGGTAGATGATATATGACATGTTTTTTTTATAGGAAAAGTAGCACTGGTTCTACAGTGATTTCATTGTAGCTGCTATAGTAAAATCAATGTAGCAACCCGTGATTTCATCATGGATGCTAAAAAGATATTTCTACAGTAAAATCACTATAGCAAAGTACTTAATTTTATGCAAATAGTACTTAATTGAATTGAGTATTATTTTGTATATTTGAGTACCATGCACGAGTTGCTACAGTGATTTCATTATAGTTGCTATAGTGAAATTCTCTTTGCCGGCTAAAAAGACTTTCCTATAGTTAATCATTATAGCAAAGTACTCAATTTTATTCAAAAAATACTCAGTTTAATAGAGTATTATTGCGACTAAAATTGAGTACTATAGTGATTTCACTGTAACAAAGTGTTTTCAGCAGTCACGAAAAAATCGCTATAGCAGCTACAATGATTTCATTGTAACAAAGATACTCAAATATATGCCAATAATACTCAATTGAATGAGTGCTATTGCTATAGTGATTTTACTGTAGCAACGTACTTTCTAGCAGCCATGACGGAATCACTATTGCGCTACAATGATTTATTATACCTGCTACAATAAAATCACTATAGCGCTACAGTGATTTCACTATAGATGCTACAGTGAAATCACTATAGTAGCTATAGTGGTCCCACATTGGGGTCTCGAAACTATACGTTTCGTAGAGATCGGGTGAAGTTATATAGACAATGACAATTTGGTAAATTCGATAACTTAACCAGGGCTATTTAGTCTTGAATTAACCAAAAGAGCCGTTGCAATTAACTAATATACTGAAATGCGGACCTGGTCTAAGAGAAAAGGTTGTCGGGACCTATCCTAAAATGAAACCTTTAAAAAAGATTGTTTGCAATCCGCCCCAAAAAAAAAAAGTCCATTATGTTTGTGTGTATTGAGGGCAACTCAGTTTCACCATGCACCAATGGGTATGAAAATCGATCTATCTATTATGCCCTTTATCCCTTAGACGAACTAAGTGATAATCGTTAAGCGGTGTGCCGACTTATATATGGATTTCTATCGTTGGAGTCATTGTCTCCTTGGATTCATCTAGCAAAAGTCATTCTCCATTGTGAATCTGTAGAGAGGGTGATCTAGGGCATCGTCAAACCAATGGGGGTATTGTCAATTTTTTTTACAAAAATGCCTCTTATATTGTTGTGTATCATTCTACCATATTTCTCAATTATCAAACCAATGGAGATCATTATCCATTAGATATATGAAAACCCATCAGCAGATATGAATCGATTCTCTCGTTATATTTTTCTTGCTCAGTTGGTAGTTTCTTATGCATACGACTTCCACGTCAGCACCAGTTTTACTTGCAGCTTATCGTCATTTTGGATTATGCAAGAAAATCGATGGACTTGATCGACAATTTTTATCTTTGGCTATGATGTACTCTTTATTAGCTTTCATTCGGTTCCAGTTTTACATCGATCGGACAACTGGATCAAAAGTTATGTACTTTCTTTTATTTATGTTAGCCTCTAGGTGCATGGGTTGTAGGTGTGCACCCTAATAATGGAGCCTACTAACTCATTAGTCGATTTCACTTATGTTATCCGTATGAAATTAATATGAACCAAGGCCTCCTACCATCCCAAAAGAAGTTCCCAAAAACCCTAGCCGTCATCACCGGTGCCCGCACCACATGGTCGCAAAATGAGGCTCCCCAAAGGAGTCCACACAACCCCTTTACCACATGAGAAGACCACAACTCCATCCTTTCTTCTGTACTCTTCTTTCAGGAGGAACTTGGAATGAGGAAGGAGCTGCAGTTTACCACTTTGAAAATTTAAAAAGGGATTTGTAAAAAAATTCTTGGAGGGATCTAAATAAAGGATTTGAGTCCCTAATAAACTTCCTCATTGATGAATCAGGGAACTAAGATACTCAACCTATTATCCAAAGCAACACAAGCTGGATTATAAGAAATACTACTGAATGAAACTAGGGGGGTAAAAAACATCAGGTTGAACCCAAATCATCCTCACAA
The DNA here is from genome assembly GCA_947650365.1 of Chamaelirium japonicum. Lineage (NCBI taxonomy): Eukaryota > Viridiplantae > Streptophyta > Magnoliopsida > Liliales > Melanthiaceae > Chamaelirium > Chamaelirium japonicum. The sequence goes on along the minus strand of OX393556.1, from coordinate 47,461,225 downwards.
ATCATGGGATCAACCATCATGTCAAGATGACCACTTGGGTTATAACAAGCCCGAGACCTCCGACTAGCGATGTGGGACTAAAGTCCTCAACCGTATCGAATTTTCACCACTCATCACCCTTCTATCCCGGGAAATTGCTCAGGCAAAAACACCCATCAAAATCTTTCATTCAGACCGTCGAGAACCCACAAGCCATCAAGCTGGCCTAGAAGATTTGGTCGAGCCTCCACGGGTGCATCGCACTTCAATTCATGCTGCAACCAACTGGGCAAAACTCCTAAGCCCACCGATCGAGGGTTAAGTGGCCCAACAAATTCTCTTTATTGATTCATTTTCCGGTCTCGATAAACACACCACCACAACGGAAAAGCTCATAAATCACGGACGTAGGATGTTTCGTGTTTTCTCAAACAGCAACACACACACACAGCTTGCAAACCTCAATTCCTTATACAGACAGGATGGAAATGGCCAAATGGATCAATGTCCCCCCTCACATGTCTCAAAAGCATGATTTCTTCTTCTGCAGAGGAAACGCAAAGACATTCATTTTAACATCACCATCATCAGAAAGAAAGCATGATGAGAAGGGGAGTTCAGCCTCCACAACTTACCCGGAACTTGGCCTCCTCTTGCCGGTCGATGTATGCGAGTAGCTCCTCTTGCCTCATCAAAGCTTCATGTAAAGCCTGCACAAAAGAGAGGCAAATGATAGGTGCCAATCAAATTTCCAAGAGGTAGAATACTGTATGCAATGAAATGAGAATTCACTTCTTTTAAAATAAGGCAAGGAAAATTTAAAAAAAGGGAAAAAAAGAAACAAGGATACACTAGTCATCGTGTATCGAAGGAAAACCTAAATAAAGCAACATAAATGATTCGCAACAGTTTTGCTCAAGACAAGTACAAACGGTATTTCAACGAGACTAGTCTAGGGTTCTACATATCAGCAATAAGAAGAAGTTGAGTAAAATTTGTTACTTCGAACTTCAAACACTTTTATATCATAGTAAAAGATGTTATCACGTTCACTGATGCCAAGATCATTGCCAGTCTGAAATTCTACAAAATCTTTTTTGTGTAGACTTCTAAAGACCAGGGTTTTGAGTTTCGGGTGGAACCGGTCCCGAAACCCTCCAGGTTTTGGGTTTCAGACTGGTTTTCAAGATAAAGGGATATTTCAGCAGACAACTTGCACATCAACCTTCTATACATAAAAAACATTTACGTCAATGTTTCATTTACTTTAAATTATTTTATGTAAATAAGTAAATACCCCTATTTTGATTTAATAAAAATATCAGAAAAATCAAAATCCAAATGAATCAAAACGTAATTTTCTAGTTCCTATAAAAATCAAACTCTACAGTTTTTGCTAAAAAATAAAGTTCGGTCGAAACAAAAACCTCAAAAAAATTTAGACTGTAAAAATCTCAGAAAATCTTGAAGTATAAGATCAACTTACAAACCCAAAGATCGGTAAAATATTTTGAATCTATAAAAGATTCTTTCACAAGAACTCTTTTTTCCTCCAAACTTTGTCAAAATTCATAATAACAAATTTTCAGTTTTTTGACAAAAAGTCGAGGTAAAACAAAAAACCCTTTTCTTCTGAAAATAAGGCCGATATGAAGAGGGTATCGGGTGTTGCATAGTATGTGACCCATGGGAGTTGGACAAGGAGTATCTTTTTTTTTTAATGGAGACATGGAGCACATATATTCGTTATAATTTATTCATCACTTAAATGAAAGAAACTATTTGAATAATCAACCCAACTGGATGATCCTTGCTAGAAGCATAGTGTAGGTATCATAATGTGACCATAATATACTAATTCTACTTATTGCAAACAAATGTGATGCACAATACACTATCAATCTTGTATTTGACTTATCCTACATAAGGCATGCTATACACCGATTCTTGTAAGGTCTCAAAAGGCAATCAAATATGTCATGGGTTCAGTGTAAAGTTGTGAATCTGTCAATGTTTGTGGGCGAACTCAAAAAGAAGATCTAAGCCTACATCCTATCAATTTTGTCCATTGCTTTTATTATGGTACTTTGCCACTGAAATGATCACTATAAGTAATCAAGTATAAGATGCCTTCTTGGGTACGAGCACCTCCAACACTATTTGCCTCGGCAGCACTACCGACGAGAGGAGATAATGATAACAATGATGCACAATTTGAACCTCCTCACCACAACGTATGGTATTGAGTGTTGGCTTGATGTAGTGAGTCGACTCCCGAGTTCCTTAGGACTAGTTATTGTATATTCTATTTCTTTCTAAGTTCTTATTAGATATGTATGTCTATTCTAGCAGTAGTTATGTTTGCAACTTGTATTGATTGGACAAGTGTGCGTGAAATCTCTATACTTTTTATATTAATGTCCTAATTCTATTATTTTTGGCTCATCTTGATTTTCTATTTTTTTCCTGAGTTTTTCCTACTTTTTAAGATTTTTTGAATTTTTAAAATAAAGCGAAACTGAAATCGTCAAAACCGAAACTGTTGATTCCATCTGAAACCACCTATCCCTTCATGGACCGAAACTGATCCTGAAAATCTGCTAAAGATTTGTGCTACATACCTAACATAATCTTCATCGGATAAGGCTTGGCTAGTTGGGGTAAGAAACATAGCATGAAAAGCCTTGTAAAGCACACATATTAGCTTGGAGCAGTCCTATACAGGTTTGAAGTGGCACATAATACAGGATATTGTTCTAAAAATTTTGTATAAACATAGTTTACTTATATGAGATGTATTGAGTTATTTTTTCCATGATTGCTTGGTAATTAAGATGAGAATAAAAAAAAGGTCTATCTAATGATTTAATCTCTCAACGATTGAGAGTCCATACAATGTTCACCTTTTGACTTGTGAAAAAGACAATGAATAAAGAAGGGTATTCACATATTTCCGGTGTTTGGCAGTGGAAGATATTATGGCAAGAATACTTGATAAACAAACTGAAATTCCAAAAGATCTAAAAATTAGACCAAATACAAGGGGGAGACGTTCATTTAACATTTAGGGAAGCTTTATTTTCATGGACCTTAATGTATGGCCATACATGGAACTGCAATTAAGGAATATTGTTGATTCGGATCTTTGGCTTATAATCTGTGTTGTAGAGATGAGTACAACTCTTTCATCCATTCTTTCTTCAACCCTCTTCAACATGACTCTTTCCTTTTCCAGAAGAATTAGGGTTGCTTCCAAGTTGCATAAGCTTAAACACCAATTGGCTTTCTTGGTTTCTTGGCAAGCCCCTCTCTTATCAAGTTGCCTTGATAGGCTATGCGAACTCATGACAGAGGACGATCTCATGGAGATCAGAGGCCGACTTAAGGATTATGTAGGACGAAATCCAACAAATAATACTAATCATGATGCACCTACATGCATATGCGATATGGCATGGGATTGTTGAATTAAATTATTAGTAATAGCAATGTCAAATTAATAATCTCAGCAAGTTCACAATTTACAGTTCACAAGATAAAAAACAACACAGGTTAAGCACTTCCCTTTGCCCTTGGCTCTTTGAAAAGAGAGTGAAACAATAGACCTCCTTTGTATCCTTGGCAGACTTCGTGCAAGGTGTGGGAATAGGGCCACATACTTCACAATGTGGAGATTGCGATTGTTTAATGCAATCTGGTCATTAGCTTGCGTGAAGGCTAACACTAGGCCCTGAAAGATTTGCGATGCAGGTGCTAATGTGTCACAAATAGGGCTTGCGCAATAGCAATTGGCTTATGATTAGATGGAAGGGTGTGGTCAGGTTGTTATGAATGGTTCTCAATGAGGTGTAGGACTTGGAAAGGCCTTCGGAAGATGGTATTTCAGATCCAGTTTGTTCTAAATTTGAATTGCAGTCAAATAGAAGGTCAGTTAGTGAAATAATTAAAAGAGATCCGAAAACCTGTCCCAAGTACAAAAGTTTGGGGGGGAAGGATCAAAACATGTAAGGAGCTTTATTAAGATCTTGGACTTATACTTCTGGCAATATGACCTGTAGTTTAGGGAATGTTGTCACACCAGCGCTTTGGCTTATCATCTGCGCCATACAGATGAATGTCATGTGCTTATCAAATATAATCTTCTACCATCTTCATATAAACCCTTCCCAAATCTAGAAAATCTTGAAGAGTTGTTCCTTGATTGCATGAGCTTAAACATCAATCGAATTTCTGGGTTTCTTGGTAGGCCCCTATCCTGCCACGTCCTTTGGGTCAAGTTTCAGGCACCAATTTTAGAGGACTGGCAGGTCGAAACATTTTTATATAGAGCCTTTTAAGCTTGTACTCCATAGTCAACAGAATCAACACATCAATGATGGAATAAGGCCTGGATGATGACGAGGATGTGGAATTACAATGTATTGTAGTACGAACCAATGCTACATTTTCGAAATGGCATGCCATTGTATTAAAAATAAAGGAGTGTATTTATCTATGATATGGGGGACACGGGAAATGTGGGCTTCGGAGCCGTGTCTATCCCTGTCGACACGGATACCCGTGTCTACCCGTGTCGACACGCCGGAGACCTGAAGGAGGTATCGTCCGCGAGTTCAACGCAGAGGAAATCGCAGTGGAAATCGCAGTGGAAATCAATCGTCTGCGACTTCGACGGAGTAGATAGAGATCGGGGAAAAAAAAAAACAGAAAACGTGGAGGATTTGGGGATCTAAAACCAAAAAACCCTATAAATTAGAGGGGGCGTACCTCTCAACAACCGCACCACTCGATCCTTTCACGATCGAGCGCGAGATCCTCCCGGCGAGATCTGCTCTGCAGCCCACCGAGATCCTCCTCCGACGAGGGCGGAGGGATCTACTCTGCAGCCCACCGAGATTCTCCTCTGACGAAGGCGGCGGGAGCTTCCCTGCAGCCACCGAGCCCCTCCTCCTCCACGACGGCGAGATCTTCGCCGCTCCGAGCCCCTTCTCCCTCCTCTCTCTTAGAGACGGATCGATCGAGGTTTCAGTTTTTTTTTTTTATTTGGATTCTTATACCCTTTAGTCGGTGGGCCTTACCTCCAGTCAGTGGGCCCCGCGCGCATCACAGCCGACTATCGGCAGCATCTGTTGCATGTGCATGTGATTCACGGGCCTCACAGCTCGATCAATAGGCCCGCGCGCATCACAGCCGATGATCGGCCGGCCTGCGCGCATCACAGCCGCACGATAGCAAAAATCGGACGCCTGTGATGCACGCCGACTGCATGTGGCTGTGATGCACGCCGAGCCCACCGATGGGCGGCCGACTACATGTGGTTGTGATGCACGCCGAGCCCACCAACCAGGTGATCGACCGTCGGCCTCGATCGGTAGGCCCGTGCGCATCTTATCAGTCGATCTTCTCCAGTCGGCTGGCCTACGCGCATCACAGTCGCACGATGGCAATTAACCCAGCCAACTGCATGTGGCTGTGATGCACGCCGAGCCCACCAACCGGGTGATCGACCGTCGGCCTCGATCGGTAGGCCCGCGCGCATCTTTTCGACGATCTTCTCCAGTCGGCTGGCCTACGCGCATCACAGTCGCACGATGGCAATTAACCCAGCCAACTGCATGTGGCTGTGATGCACGCCGAGCCCACCAACCGGGTGATCAACCGTCGGCCTCGATCGGTAGGCCCGCGCGCATCTTATCCGACGATCTTCTCCAGTCGGCTGGCCTACGCGCATCACAGTCGCACGATGGCAATTAACTCAGCCAACTGCATGTGGCTGTGATGCACGTCGAGCCCACCTACTGGGCGGCCAACTGCATGTGGTTGTGATGCACGCCGAGCCGGACTTGTTTAATATAATTTTTTGGTATGTAGAAACTGTTACACTTTTTCCTCTTTACTGTGATATATGTATGTAAAAAGCTTTTGATACCAAATATTTTTTATTTATTTATTGTTCTCTTCATACTTGCAGTCGAGTGGTTTATCTTCTGTTGGTTATATAATATGAGTTCCATCCAAGAGGGTAGTAGTGGGAGCAATAATCAAAATTCTGAAGATCCTGATTGGGAGTTTCCTTTATGGAAGTATGTTGACAAAATTGAAAAGATAACTGGCGGTGGGGGTAATTGGAAATTTCATTGCACCTTTTGTAAGGAGGTATATAAAGGGTCATATACAAGGGTAAAGGCACATTTACTTCAAATCGGCAATCAAGGAATTCGAAAGTGCAGTGGTATTGACTTTGAAAGCATTCAAAAATTAAGAAAATTACAAAATGATGCTGAAAATCAAAAGAAATTACTTTCTGCAAGTGCTGGAGGTTATGCTAGTATTCCTTTACCTGTTGTTGATGAAGGATCAAAAAAGCGTAAAGGAAACAAAACATTGGGTGACTTTTACAATGTGGAAGCACGGAATGAGCTGGATCATTTAATTGCTCGTTATTTTTATGCAGCAGGTATTGCACTTTCAGGAGTTATCAATCCAGTTTTTCAACAGATGATCAAACATGCATGCAATAGTAATTTACCTGGATATGAAGTTCCAAGTTATGATAAAGTACGAACAATATTCATGGCACAAGAGAAAGCCAATATAAATCAAATTTTGTCATCAATAAAATTTTGTCATCAATAACTTCATAATTTTATTGATGTTATATATATATATATATACCCACGTGTCCCCGTATCCATCTTTTATGATTTTGCCGTGTCCGACTCCCGTATCCGTGTCGATACTCGACACCCGTGTCCGTGTCCACAGATCATAGGTATTTATGGAAACATATGGCATGTAACTACTTCCTTTTGAGAATCCAAATGCATTTATTTGCCAGGGTCAAAGATCTGAAAGAGTTAATAATTAAAGCGTCTTACTCTTATCAGATCTACGTTTCTACGGCAAAATGGAAAATAAAATTACTATAATCCTATATGAAAAGGGAGTGTAAAAGCATACCTTTTTTGTAGCAATAAGCTCGGCTTCTAATGCATCCACTCGGCGAACAGCAGCATTAAGCAGCTCTTCTTTTTCGTGAGGCATTTCAGATGGCTTTGCTTGAAGTGTGTCAACTTTTTCTTCCAGCTCCCCCAACCTTCTCAAAACTGATGAAAGGAGGTCTGCCTCACTGAATCCAGGAGTAGGTGAAGGCGGACGAAATTCCTCTTTTGGCATAGGGTCCAGCATGAATCCATGATAGTGATCATCAATCTCAGAAGCTTTGTCAGGGAGTTTCCTAGTCACACGGCTGGTGACTGAGCGCAACAGTGTAAGTAGGGTCATAAGAAAGGCCATAAACCAAGCGGTGATTTGAGCTTGAACTCCTTCAGGAGGCTTTTGTGCTTTAGAGAAAGGAACTGCACCTGAAGTGAGGACAGGAGTAAAAAGTTAAGACTGATAGTGCAGGAAATGAATGAATAAACCGACAAACTGCATTTAAGCAAGGTAACACAAAGAGGAAGTAACATCTAAGGTAAAAACAATTACAGAATCATAGATGATAGATATACTACCAAAATCATTTGTTCTTATACTATTCAAAAGTAATTAGCTTACAATGTTGTGAAAATACCTGATATTAGTTACCTATGAATTGAATCAAAGTAATCTATCAAATAGGACAGATTCAGATCACTACAGAAAATCCATATTAGGAAAACATAGTTTGTACCCTAATAAATATAAAGTGAAATTGACGTGTGTCATTTTACCGATAAGTTATTCAAAGTACAGGCAAATAAAAGAAAAGGAAAAAGGTATCAAGTTGTTAGAGTTCATATGTTAGTCTTAAACAACTTTATTAAAGAATTTAACCCCAGTAACCATATTCCACAAGCTGCGAGTGACCTTTCCACAAACTTCCTGACCATGATTCAGTTATAGTACATCAAGATGACAATTTCCTATTAACAAGGGAAATTCACTCAAGTGGAGCAATCATACGATAAAAAAACACCCAGAAATATACCCAAACCATATCCTTCCATGCCTCCAACAACACCACAAAGATAGTGATATGTACTGAAAGCAGGAAAAGAACTCCATGAAAAGAAAGGGCAGAAAGAGTAATAAAAGCTATCAATTGACAGGTTTATCTCCGATTCTTTCCTGATGTGTATGTTATGTAACTTATGGAGGAATAGGACCAAGAAAAGAGCATAAAGCTTGACTTCATGAAAAACTAATTATGCAAAAGGCAAATTAAAATTCACAAACCATTAGAAGCAGAGGGCCTTCTACTAGAAATTTCGTTCTTCCATCCTGCATCTACAGCCTTGTCAACCATGGGAACGCATTCAACATTTTCTTGAAAACTGAGAGTAGCCTTCCCAACCAGTTTTGCCTGCATAATAGTCAATTAGATGAGCAGAACACCTATAAATATTAAGTTTCTACTACAACTTCTAATTTCCACAATCATAATGACAAAAGTAACTCCAATAGCTGGCACAGAATTGATTATTTCATTAGAATATGGGGTAATTTGGAATTTTCTTGAATTACAAATAGCTCAGTAAAAGTATATTCTCTCTCTGAGGAAATAATACACCACCCTAGATCGCATATAAAGCTAAATTTTTCACACTACCTCCAATATTTGCATAAATCTAAATCTTCTGGAACAGGTATCAATATATGCATCTTGCTTGTTTACAGAATCATCGTGTCAATTCCATTATTGTGGCATGACAGTGATAATAACAATTACTCGACTAAAGTCACTCTTAAAACCCAATAATATACATCCAGATATACCAGAAGAAAGGAAAAACAATGTTAATCACTGAATCAACAAGATGCTGAGGAAAAGCAAGCACCAAAAGGAGGGCATATAAAATGACAATATCAGAAAAATAGCGATGTCTGGGAATCTGTCAAATATTGGATCCAATAAGCTTCCAGAAGATTCTCACAGCCGGTAAATGCCTTCAGAGAATGTGTGCATTCCTCTCTTTCCAAAATTCACACATAGCATGTTGGCAGACACCTATACCTGCTGTGTAGATCCAGAAAAGTGAAAAGTCAGACTAAACAATCATTGCCATGGGGGAAGAGAGATTTCTCCATAATGTGCTACCCCGAATGGCCAAAAAGAGGGCACAATGAAAAAGCAAATGGATGATTAACCCAATCCGTGTGTGGAATAAAGAGTGTTTGTCAATAATTTCTCTTGAAGCAGGAATCTCAAGTTTATGGTGAAAATTGTTACAAGAATACCCATGTAGAAAAAGACTTGGACCTTTGACCTTAACACATTAGATGTCCTTCTTCCCATGGAAGAAAGAATCATTAATAGTGAAATCCACACGGACCACACCACACACCCCCAATCATTTCCCACTTTGCATCCTTAACTTCCTTCCATCCATTTTTTTCTTTCCCATTTTAACCTTCTCCTTATATATTATACCTATAACCCCATATTTGAATACTATGTCATGAAAACAAAAGCAAGGGCTAGGACCGTAATATGGCATTCTTACACTTCCCATTTTATTCCTACACATATTACAAATACCATCCAAGAATATTACTCTTTTGTCACTAACCCATTGAATCCTATTTATCCATAAAAAAACCAAGAGCTATAAGGGTATTAACTCTTTTTGCCACTAATCCATTCCATCCTACTTTATGTTTCCCATTTTGTCCCTCTCTTTATATATCTTATACCTATACCCCATATTTGAATCCTATGTCATTAAAACAACACCAAGGACTAGAACAGTAATATAGCATTTTTACACTTCCCATTTTGGCCCTACTAGAATATTAACCTTTTGCCACTAACCCATTGAATCTTATTTATCTATAAAAAAACCAAGGGCTATAAGGGTGATATGAGTCCCACCTTTGATCATTCACTTCCTTTTATCCTAGTTTTTGTTTCCCATTTTGTCATTCTCTTCATATATTATACGGTTATACCTATACCCCATATTTGAATCCAATGTCATTAAAACAAAAGCAACGAAGGAAGTGTTTGATTCTTGCACTTCCCATTGTGATCCTACAAAAATTCTCAATAGGCCCTTATGCCCCTATCATTATTTCATGTGTCCAAACCCTATACTAAAATGGCTATTTTTACTTCGTGTACGAATAAAATGGTCTATAGATAAGCAATTGTTGCACGTGCAATGCACATGCCCAGCGGACTAGTAATAACTACACGAGGATCTTACGGAATCCCATCTTCACTTTGTGTGATCGAGGCAAGCTCTTATCAGATGTGACCACCGCAAACAAAGCAAAAGTTTTGTCACCTCTAAAATTTCCATCAAGAAGGTTGACTTAGAATATAGGACCTTTAACAGGTTAAAGTTTCCTCCCACCAACATTTGCACATCCTTGCTAAAGAATATGTGCACTACATATCATGGAAAACAAAGATGTTATATTACACTCCACACCAGCTATCAAATCAAAACCTAAGTCAAACTCCCACTTCGAATCCGTTTACACACAGTAAAGCTTCGTTCTTTACTTCTTTCGCACACCCCTCCCAATTCAAAAAATAATCCTAATACCCCCCTTTCCCTCCTTTACTTTCATTTCCGATTGTCATTGTTCCACTATAGAAACTTCCTTCAACAAATGTTTCCACAAACCACCTCCCTTGGTCTAAAGCTTTCACAGCCATTTTCACATAAGGCTCTGTTCATTATCTCAAACCAAATCCCATGGCTGTAAGACCAACACACCAGATCCCCATTCATAAGGTGAATTCCTTCACTCAGGTCAGTTGTTCATCAACCTTCTGAAATAATCCCCATAGCTGCTACAAGCTTCAGAACAACTGAAGTTGGCTTCAAAGTTAAATGAGTATTACACAAGAACAATGGCCAACAAAGCTCAGAGATGGACCCAACTACTTCGGTAGAAGCTCGATCTTGCAACCAACAAGGTCAGTACTGTTCCTCAAAAAAAAAAAGGTGAGTACTCAAATCGAAACCAAGTCATTTTTGCTAAGATTTGCACATTAATCAATCATCCATAAAAGAGGATATCAACCCTGAGAAGTTTAGACCTCAGAGAGAGGGTTATAGAGAGACAATGGTTAGGAGTATTCTACATGCACTACAGTCACATTCCCAATTTAGCATAAACTATAAAACAATTTTGTGAAACCTTTCCAAAAATGAGAAACTTCACCTGAGAGATCACCCCCTAGAGAGGGTTATATAGAGACAATGGTTAGAAGTATTCGATACTTCGTTACGAACTAATTCGTTCAAGCATTTATTAATGTCTTTGATTTTGATGATCACTTTCCAAAAATGAGAAACTTCACCTGAAAGTTTACTTCTAAATTGCATAGGAGAGAACCTTTTGAAGTATCTACTTCTCATAACTTGATTCAAACTATCACCTTGACTGTTATGTAAGGCGTCACCATCACTTGCACAGCAATACTATGTAAGTCTCACAGGTTCGCAATTCACAGTCCTCATTGATCTTTCCATTTACAAACTTTATTCTATTCATGAAGTATAAGACCTAGACTTACCATTAGCCCCCATGCAAAAAAACTTCCTCTTTATCTTATTGACAACCCAAAATGGAAAATACTATATAGTCTATATAATAGGAAGGATCGATAGAAAGCACGAAGTTCACAAGAGTCGATCTACCACCCAAGGAAAGGTATTTATCGTTCCATCCTGCAAGGTACTTCTCAACCTCTTCTATAAGTTTATAACAGTAAGTTGTCGCTAACCGGAATTCCCGGATATTTGATCGGCAGCGAGTTGTTTTGTCAATTGAGAAGAATAACAAAATCTCTTTCCCCTCCTTCCCTTCATCCCTTGTAGAACAACGAACTCTTGAAGTAGTTAATCTTCAATCACAAAGAAAGTTCAAAAGAGTAAAGCATGACTTTTAAGGTGATAAACAAGGGAAACATCCCTTTTACAGAACAAAAGTGTATCATCAGCAAAATGTAGTGGAAACATCGGCTTCACATAATAGAAGTCTATCATCAGCAAAATGAAAAGTTGAAATGCTCCAACTAGCCTCACCTTATACCATTTATGAAACCCATCCAAGAAGCTCTTCTAAGAATAATATCAAAAGCATCTACCACAACGATTAAAAGGAGGGTAGATATGGCATCCTAGGTTCAATCCTATTTCCATTTGAAGTAATTACCGCTCCATTAAAGAAACACGATAGTTTGGGAGAAGCCAAACATCCTCATATCCAAAGAAGCCAATCATTAAAAAAACATTAGGCTTTCAAAACCTGCATAAGAAAACACAATATATGCTATACAACATTTTTCGAAATAAAGTTTCAGAAGCAGAACTTCATCCCCAGTCTCTTTCAGGTGATAGGCTACATCTTGAGCTGTACTGTCCGGAATGTTTCTAATTCTATCAAAAAAGACAATTGTGTCTAATTCACAATATTACCAAGTAAATATGATAACCTATTCGCTAATACTTTTTGTGACAAGTCTGTAGATGCAGGTATATGACCTTGTAGGCTTCAAATCAGTAACTGCTCTTCTTCAGCGTTCTTTGGTTATCCAAGAAAAATTTAAGCTGCGTAGATTGACCTTATATGCTTAAAAAGAGTCCTTCAGCAATCTGCAAACATCTGAGCCAAAAGAGGACCAATACCTTTGAAAGAAATAATTTAGGGAATCTGTCTGGGCAAGGCCTTTGGTTGCCATTCATGCTAAAAACTGCACTTTCGAACTCTTCATAATCAAAATCTGGTGAGAAAAGGGTCCTCCTGAATAGTATAGCTATTCAGTGCTAAAAACTGCACTTTCGAACTCTTCATAATCAAAAACTGCACTTTCGAACTTTTCAAGCACAATCGGCATGTGGTTAAATACCACCACTTGTAGAGCCATATGAGAGGTATAAAACATGTCCTCTCAATTAGCAGAGATGAGGAACCTATACAGTCTGGTCAACACCTTTCTATCTCTTTTATTACTCCAACTCTCGAAGTAAATAGTCTAGCATTCAAAGGCAAATCAACCATATCATGTCTTCTGACCACCTCCACAAATGCAAGAACCTGGTGACATCAAAATCCTTCTTAATAACCAATGGTTATGAGAATTTGTTCCTAATCCAATCTAGTCTTCCCATAACATCAAAATCCTTCTTAGTAACCAATGCCTTGTTTGTAACGTTGTATGCGATGATGGATTCAACAATGAAACAGATTGCATATACAGGTGGGGATGAAAAGGGAGGACACGCTAATAGGGGGAAAATTGATGAAAGATGGACACCTCAACTTCGTCGTCCTTTACATGTGCTGGCTATTACTTGAACTGGCAATTACACTATTAGGAGATTTTTTCAGAGGATCAAGAAGTGCGAGATGGATTTGTAGACCTATCCAGGGATTTTCCACCTTGCCTTGGTGTCCATCTGCATAACCTTATAGTCAAATATAATTTAGAGTTCCCTAAGATCCCCTATATGACAAGGTTGTTGCCATTGAAGTAACAAAAATAGAACTGATATATTCCTCTAACGCATATACCCAGAGGAATTTCTACAAACAACTTTTGAGGCTTCTTTGGAGCATTAGCTCACTACTACACCCCCAATAATTGCCTCCTTAATGACCCATTAACAGCCCGGCAACTAAGCATGAGTATGCGCAAATGCAGCATACTTCTTGTTCAGGAAGTCCACCGGTTAGTCCCACATCGGTAAAGGGGGCACCTAACGCCCACTTAATATACCCTCTGTGGACCTCCCCTTACGACCCGGGTTTTGGAGTGTGAGGGTATCTAACATGGTATCATAGCTAGGGTTCACCATCTCCCTCCGGGTGTGGCCCCTTTCGATTGTGCCTCGCTCCGCATGCTCCGCTTGAGGGGGGTGTTGAGGAAGTCCACCGATTAGTCCCACATCGGTAAAGAAGGCACCTAATGCCCGCTTAATATACCCTCTGTGGACATCCCCTTACGACCCGGGTTTTGGGGTGTGAGGGTATCTAACACTTCTGGTGAGAAGAAAGGCATTCATATCTAATTGTTTGCACACCCCTCCGCTTCCTTCTTCCATTGGAACCCAAACAAACATAGGCACTGGCTCAAATGCAGACACCTCGACAAAACATCTTAATGACGCCAATGTCTCCCCTGAAACAGTTGGCCTAACTAAAACTATTGGCTACCCCACTAGGCTTATTATCTTGATTATAATCAAGGTTTGTAGTTTCGGTTCCGGTCCGCCCACCGAGGATCGATTTCGGTCGATTTTGGAGTTTCGGATCGGAGTTTCGATGGTTTCGATTTCTATTTTAAATTTAAAATAATTACAAAATATAAAAATAATATAAAATAATTACATCAGTACCAACTTCATAGTGGGCTTCTTTTCAAAAGAGCATGGCTTTTGTTTTACCCTGATTTTTTGTCAAAAAGTTAAAAATCGTGATTCTGAATTTTGACTAAGTCTGGAGGAAAAAAGAATTCTTGTGAAAGAATTTTTTTATAGATTCAAAATATTTTACCGAACTTTGGGTTTTAAAGTTGATCTTATACTTCTAAATTTCTGAGATTTTTTTCTGTCCAAAATACTTTGTGGTTTTTTTTCACCGAATTTTCTTTTTTAGCCAAAAGCTGTAAAGTCTGAGTTTGTATAGGAACTGAAAAATTACATTTTGATTCCTTTGGATTTTGATTGTTCTGATATTTCTATTAAATCCAAATGAGAGGTATTTACTTATTTACATAAAATAACTTAAAGTAAATGAAGAACATAAAGATCATTTACTTAAATGTTTTTTATGTAAATATGTCAATCAAGCTGAAATACACCTTATCCTGAACCCAGTCCTGCTTTACTGAGTGCTGAGTTCCCAAACCCGAGGGTTTCGAGACCAGTTCCGACCGAAACCGATCCGAAACGGCCGAAATCAATATAAGTGTATGCGCAGAAAAAGATCCGGGTCGTCTTTATTGCAAACACACGAAGATTACAGAGTGCCAGGACCCGGGGACTCGGGGGTGGTGAGCCAGGTGTGGCGAATATTGATCAGGAGATTGTGGGAGAGATCCTCTGGAGTGTCCCTTTGATCCGCGTCTCCACGTGGTATTCGTGCGAGAGCTCTGAAGGGGTTGCCCAAGACAGAGGTCTTTACAGGGTGAGGGTTTTTGAGAGGCTAAGGAATATCCGCCGTTGCTTTTGTCCCTTCCGTGCTTCATGCTTTCTCGGCTAGGGGGTTTTCAGCTTCGTTCATCGGTCTTCGTGTCTTCCTCGATCCTTGCTTAACCTCGGCGTCCTTGATCGTCGGTTCGCGGCGTCGATCGTGCTTTTGGCGTCGGCTTTGGCTTGGCTTTGGCGTGGCTCTGGCTCTTGTTTTGCTTTGGCGCTTGCACTTGAACGTAGACGGGGGACACTTGCAATGCTTTCGCTCTTCCGGACTTCGCGTCATATCGGCTAGAGCGTGCGGTGCTTTTGCTCGTGACCGGCGTAGTTGCTTGGCTTTGGCACTTGCGTTGCTTTGGCGCGGGCTTTACCGGGGCTTTTGCTTTGACTTCTCGCGTTGCTTTTGCTTCGGCGTCGACTCGATTTTCTTCTCGAACGGCGATGGCTACTTCTTCAAGGATTCTAGCTTCCTTGACGGTTATGGCGTCGGCTTGACTTCTCTTCTTCTCCGGGCTCCCTTGGCTTGATCGGAGTTGAAGGCTTTACTTTGAAGACGACGGGTGTAATGCCGGCTTTGCTTCTCTTCTTCTCCGGGCTTCTTTGGCGTGATCGGAGTCGAAGGGTTCCTTTGAAGACGGCGGTGGTAGCACCGATCTCCGTGCGACGGTTGCAGCGTCGGCTTCGCTTTAAAGACGACGGGTGTAGTGATGCTTCGGGTATTCCTCTCCAAGCTTTCTTCTTCGTGGATGGAGCGGGCGTTTGTCGAAGGCGGCAGGGTGATAACGCTTCGGTCTTCTTCTCCGGACTTTTGGGCTTGATCGGAATCGAAGGCTTGTTGGAGACGACGGGGTGGTGCCGCTCCGATCTTCTTCTCCGGCCTTTGCTTCTGGCGTCTTCGGAGTCGAAGGGTTCTTCTTCTCCGAGCTTTCTTCTTCGTGCACGGAGTCGAAGGCTTGATCTTCTTGTGCAAGGGTCTTCACGTTGATGAGGGCTTTCAATGGACCAAGCCGGTCCCGAAGGGATAGGCTTGCCCGTGCCTCGTGAAGCCTTGGGTCGATGAAGAGCGTGTCTACTCTTCTGCAGAGCTTCCTCACTTTATCTTTAGCTTCCGACCTGGCGACGGTTATGGCGTCGGCTTCTTCTCCGGGCTTTTGGGCTTGATCGGAGTCGACGGCTTGTTGGAGACGACGGGGTAGTGTCGCTCAAATCTTCTTCTCCGGCCTTTGCTTCTGGCGTCTTCGGAGTCGAAGGGTTGTTGGAGACGACGGGGTGATGCCGCTCCGATCTTCTTCTCCGGCCTTTGCTTCTAGCGTCTTCGGAGTCGAAGGGTTCTTCTTCTCCGAGCTTTCTTCTTCGTGCACGGAGTCGAAGGCTTGATATTCTTGTGCAAGGGTCTTCACTTTGATGAGGGCTTTCAATGGACTAAGCCGGTCCCGAAGGGATAGGCTTGCCAGTGCCTCGTGAAGCTTGGGTCGATAAAGGACGCGTCTCCTCCTTTGCAGAGCTTCTTTGCTTCTTGCCATCCGACCTCTTGAACCTTCCCCCTCCCCCTCTATTTATAGGTGAAGGGGGGAGGGGAGAAATACGAGAAGTTTATTTGGATCCCTTTAATATCTCTCCCATAACTACCCAAGATTTATTCTTCAATTGAAGAGGGGAATAAACCTTTATTTGCTTTCTTTTTCTGGCGGAGTAATTATGGCTCAATCATTTTTGGATTTATTTTGAATCTTACACATAAAGTCGATGGCGACCCGTCTTTGTTTCTTGTCCGTCGGATCGAGGGATCGACGCAGATCCACACTTATGTAGACGTCATACGCAACTTCCCCCCACGCATGGCGGTATTGTTTCCTTTTTTTTTTTTCTTTTCTTGCATGGTCGGCAACCCCCTTAAGGGTTCGGATTTCCATAAAGGTGGGCCGGGTGGGCCCCACTTGGGGATGGGCCCACCCGGCCCCTTGCTTGGTGCGGGTCGGGTCCGGGTCCCAAATGCGTGTCGGGTTTGCCTTCGCATTGGTGCATGCGAGTCGGGTCCGGGTCCGGGTCCGGGTCCGAGTGCGTGTCGGGTTTGCATCCGCATTGGTGCATGCAAGTCGGGTCCGGGTCCGAGTGCGTGTCGGGTTTGCATCCGCATTGGTGCATGCAAGTCAGGTCCGGGCCCGAGTGTATGTCGGGTTTGCCTCTGAATTAGCGCATGCGAGTCGGGTTCGGGTTAGACACAATTTGTGTGTCTACAATAAGCATTGTTGTGTGTAAATTACATTCAAGGACCATGACTTTTAACCCTAGCTTCCTCCCATAACTATATCTATTGTAGACTCGTGGTGGTAGCTGAAGCAGAACAAAGCTAAGAGGGGATTGACAACAAGCAACGATGTTAGACGGTTAATAACAAGTCAATGGCATGAATCTCTGCAGGAGGCAACCATCCAAGGGGATAGCAACAACGAAGGAGGGATACAAGGCAATGATAAATAACATATTCCCTCAAGTTGATAGAAACATAGGCGACAACACGACTAGACCGAGGTGGTGATTGTGAAGGTACATGAAAGCGATGCCAACACGAAAGTGAATGATGGATTGTCCCCAAAACGAAATGATGAAGGCGGAGAGTGGTGGTAAATGTCACTGGTACACACAACGATAACAAGCCGAGAAATTCCAATCGGATGGCAGCGAAGATCATAAAACCAAATCAACGCAAGGACATGCTTCCCCAAGATGGCAACAACAAAACCAGACGGCAATAACGAACACTATTCTTACAGAAAATGGGGCCAGGAGTAATACATCGATCTCAAACAAGAATAGTGACATAATGGCAAGTCTGCCAAGCAATTCTGTTTCACACAAGCAGCAAGTCCAATAGGAAAAGATTGCATGGGGGTTCAAATTCTATTAAGCCCATGTCAACAAAGTGGAAGCATCTAGTCCAAATAAACTAGATCTGAAGTGTGAATCCCATCACGCATAAATACAACACAAAAAAATCTTATATTTATTGTACATTAGCAACTTCATTCATAACTAAAGAATATAGGAGGACAAAAAATATACAGGCCTTTTTCGTAGCATTCATGGCATATCAAAACTTCTATTCCTACTATCATCATAGAAAAGACTTAAACATACGCATAATAGTCCTGTGGGGCCATCACATAAAGAAAAGATTAGCCACATAATATGGCCCCACAGTTTTGACAAACCAATTGACTCCTCTTCCTCCCAACAATCAGCCACAGAATCTGAACATACTTCTTAGCTCTCCTATATTCTTTGTGACATATTCGTGCACTAATTTTCATGTTTGTCTTCCTGTTTATTTTACCGACATAATTTAAAAATAAATAGATACTAAAGTAATGTTGCTGGTAAACTATTTACTGCATCTATGCTTTCACGCTCGGATGCCATGGTAGAACCTTCCCTAAAACTGCTAATCATACTAGCGGTTATAGCAAAAAACAACTACTCCTCGGGGTAAAATGTGGAAAGCGCCGACGGTGATACTAAAATTTACATTGTTGCTTATGACAACAGTTATAAATAGTGGGCCTAACACTTAACCGATTTTTCAGTCGTTTAGTGTCAATATTAAACCATGGTACTGGCATGTGTCTCAACAGTTTTATACTGAGCCAACCCAATAAGAAAACCACTCTAAGCATAGTAGTTTTATTTTGAATGCGTCAACCATAAAACAAGTCATCTAAAGGAGATAAATAGCTGGGTGATCTAGCGGTATACTCAAGGAGCCAACCCAAATGGGACCCAATAAGAAAATTGATGTGAGCAGTGAGCCCCAGTGGTTCTTTTGTTCGAATTTTTAGCTGTTTCATTTAATAAATTATTATTAAAATTAAAAAAAAAATTCGGGCATAAAATAATGAAATATTCGACCAAATCGATGTACCGGCAGTGTTTTATCGAAATATCCACGTTGAGCTGGCGATGAAAGAATATAAACGGTAAGTTTGCAAGCGACAATACTATGTGACTCATATTTTCATATTATTCTGGTAAAAAATTATGTCTTCCTTGTATTTCCTTACAATTATCCACTTTCTCCTATCTGCTTTCTCTTTGATCAACTTATTCTCCGATGTTTCCTCCTCTTCAAAAAATATGCCATAACCTAACACATCTTGCCACATAAAAGTATTGTGTGAGCCCTTTCTCCTCTTATCCTTAGCAGGAACAAGCAATGCACAAACAATTCTTGTTTTCCTCCCTATTCACGGTCAAACTGTGTTTATTTCAAAATAAATAAAAATATAACTATAATGAACATCTTAAACAAAGGAAAAAAAATGTACTAGATTCCAACTAAAGAATAATTACATTTCTATTCGAGATACAAATATTGTAGGTTTGCATTTTGTAGATATTGTATAAGTTATATATTATAGGCATCACATATTAAAACTGGTAGATATTGGGTATGCAGAATTGCAACCTTTTTATACACTAGCTCCTTAAATATCTACATCCATAATATTACAGAAACAACAAAATAGATGTGCAACAAAAGCCTTACGAAGCCTATGAGTGGGTAACTTGTACATAAGTCAAGACATACTAAGCAAGTAAGCATCAGTTATCGGTATTAGTGTCTACTGATTAAACACGCTACAAAATATTAACGCCCTATAATATTCTTTATTTAGTATATCCTCATTAACACCCACTTATATTCTTCAAAAAAGGTCAAACTTACTTCTTCATGAACGGGAGTCAACTGAGGATGAGGAATGTAACTCCTCGTTGCTTTGGGGGAAGAAATGTCGTCAGCTTCTGACCCTGACTCCGCAGTAGATGTATCACCACCCTTTATCTGTTCCAAGGATAAAACAAGTTTGATTATCTAGGAAATGGAACATACTTCAGTTAAATAATCAAAATAATAAACAGAGGTACTTACCATTGGGTATTGTGGCTTTGCATAAGCAATGATCTTCCCCTCGCAATTAGAAACAGTAACAATTTGCCTGGCACATTGTGCCTCACCACTAAGAATCATCTGGTTATCAGGATTCAGGAAGACCAATCCCAATTTATGAACTAGATATGATAAAAGGAATAAGAAATAGAAACAGCATAACAAGCAGAAACCTTCAATATGTTTGGGTCCTTCCATGGACCCTTGTCAGATCTAAGGCATCCTCCGTGATCGGCACAGGTACATGAACCACCAAGAAATTCTGGCAACTCACTAAAGAATCCAAGAGAATGCAGAAGATAAGACTATAAGAAGAAAATTGACGTTAAAAAGAAGATATTTCAAATGATCAGTAAATCGTAAAAGAAAAAAACATTTACATGGAATCAATTATTTCAAGAAGTTTGCCCTGGTATTTGGATCCAAGCACCTAAAGAAAACATTGATAACAAATTATTCATGTACGTTGAGTAAAGAACATCAATTCTGAAGGATAGGCAGACAGCACTATTGCTTACATGAATCTTTGAAGCAGTTTTGGGATCTATAAAGGATTTCACAGTGTTCCATAGCAGCCTAAAACCTGGGCCAGCATTAATGATAAACATTCGGAATAGCGTCTGCAGAGAAATTGACAAGATATAAGAGCCCTTAACCTGGTGAGTTTTCTAACAGCTATGTATCGCCCATTTATCAATAATAACAGTGATTACAAATGAGAAAATTAATAGGATCAGTATAGAATTTCAAGATATTGAACGACAAACAATAGGAGCACATTTTACATACCTCTGGGTAGTTGTCACTGTCAATTTTCTGCAGCCGTTGAATTAATTCTCGTGCATTCTTGGTAAAGTTTTTTAAACCCTACAGGACAACCACAATGTCACCAAATAACTGTATATTATTTAACAGTATTTGTAAGTACTGAAGCATATGGCATTTGCAATGATTTGGATCAGCATATAATAGACAACAAAGAACACAACATACCACGCCTTGAACATCTAGAATTGTTGTGCTTGAGTCGATGTGCTTTTTTGCAGCAATTGAGCAAGCCGGGAACTTAATCAGAAAACATTTTTCAAACTCCTTGACATGGTATCTTACGTATCTATCCATAGTTGTCACTTGCATGAGCTTGTTGGGGTCAACTTTTCCCAGCCTTTCGATGTAAATAGGCCTTCCTTCCTTATCCACACCATGATAACCATGTGGATAGTACTTTAGAACTTCATTCAACTCTGAATATTCAAAATCCTGAAAAAAATACAAAATTAAACTAAAAAACAATTAGCTTCAAAGTAAATGCACTCACAATATAGAAAGATGATTCAGAGCATAGACTAAAAAGTAAAATGGAACAGTATCTCCAATGAAGAATTCAAAATTTTCAATTTAAATCGAGGATTCCTCCCTTAGTAGAAGTATGATATACAAATGGGTTAGGGTGTGGAAGGAGGAAGGCAACAGTTAAAAAAGATACAATGACTTCACAGGAAGCATACCAATTGTTATTCCATATTGTCAACTAATAACATCTCACCTATCTAGTGTGTCTTTAGCACTGCACACTTATAATGTTTTCTAAATGGATACTAAAGCAGGTCCACATGCTCGATTATGCAAGTTATATAAGAATAATCTTGTTTTCTAGTGATTACTTGCGTAATTATTCCTTCCAGTTGTGATGGTGATGCATTTTGTCATTCTTTTGCATTGTCCGCTAATAATACGGCTTCTTCAAACCGACAACACTCTCAAGCCAATAAGAACATTGGTTGATTCCACTGTGATAAATTGACATAGGATGGAAAAACAATCAGATTCATGTCTTGTCTTAAGAAGATGAGTTTGGGGGCGACTCAACGCAAAGAGCATCTTGCAGGCATCAAGGGGAACGTTGATAGCTGCAGGAACAAATGACCATGGGTAGAATAAGAGGATTGGTAGAGGTGTTGTGGAGGACAATTCATAAAGATAGTCGTCCATCTTCTCAACAGGAATCATGGTGACGTGTTGGATCCATTTCTACACCCAATAGTTCCAGCATATTTGGTTCATTACGAGGTTTCTTCAATAGAGTGGCCTATTTAAGTCTTCTAGAGGAGGACCATTTATGGCAACGATAGTTGGACGATGATCCTACAGTTGTCCTAGCTGAGTGTCGCGTTTGCAGAATGGCGTACCATAGGTAATGAGTCGTCAGGTCTTCTTTTAAGGGCTGGAGACAATTGGGAGGTCGATCTTCAAATGATTCATTCACAGCCACATGCCATTCGATACCACAATGTAACCTTATTTCAAGGTGAGATGATCAAGGACATCCAGGTGCAAGCAGGGTGGTACGGATACTAACAACCTATGAAATCACAGATCCCAATTTCAATGAGAAGGCTAGTGATGTTTGGATATATTTCAGATCTTTCAAAGCATATGGATACCATAGATTGCACCTTGCGATGGAAGTGTGATCAGACCATACAAGAGAAATTTGCTAAATTTCATCATATATTGTCCAACTGACTATTTCCTAAGGTCAATAAATGCTTCCACAAACACAAGGATGCAACTAATTTTGGTCAAATGGATTCTATTGGCAAAAATAGAATGCATTGCAAAGAAACTAAGCAGAAGTCTTTATATTGTATTGCAAAGAAAACCAACAAAAGAATGAGAAACTATCCCCTTCTTTTAAAGAAAAGGAAGGAAGGAAACTTAGGAAAGAAATATGAAGAAGAGACCTCCTATGATCTCTTAACGACAAGACTCGATCACAGGTGCACTAGGACGAACTCTACCATTTACGCATATTTGCCTCTCGACTTAGCACAAACGTGATTCGCATTTGCTCCGACTCACATGTACATGCATGTATTTGTGACCAAAGATGCATGTGCATGAGCACCCTAGCCCTCAATCTCACATACGAACAATGCAAACAAGTCACAATCGAGTTAACTCGTATCATCATGTGCCCAACTTAACCCTAATAACCAAAATGCACGCAATCGCTCCTGAGCTGCACCAAGATTGTTCCATGGCCAGCCATGATGTGCGATCGAGCAAGACTTTTTTTTTGGAAGGTAGCCTAGAGCGAGACTCCATTGCAGGAAGAGTGCCCCTTGGGCATGCCATGATGTGCGATCAAAAGACTACGATTATCTGACATGCCAAATGCAGAGTACGCCACAAAGCAGCCATTGCACCTTTTCATGCATGGGTGCAAGGTTCTACGAGATTTTTGGCAAAACTTACATGGAAAACTGCTACTTGACTTCGGACCTACGCCTTGAAATCTATATACACTCTCAATTTTATCTGGTGAAAATACACACAATGAAGTAGGTTTAGATTCAACCACATTGAAACAACACTTTCCAAATAAAAAACTCTTTTCAAAACTAACATTGGCATATTTAATCAAAGAGGGAGAAGGCTCTTGTTCACCTTTATGTATCTAGAGGTAAAGTTGAAGCTTCCTCACTCATTTAACATATTCTCTGGCACTCTGCTTCTTACTCCCTTAGTAGATGACTCATGACTCTCACATTGTTCTCTATTTGTCTTTTTCGGAGATTGGATTGTCATGTAGCCCATAATATGATACAAAATCACTATCAGGAAATATCTTCCCAAAAGTAACTTTGGTGACAAAAAGAATAATATTGTGCATTTTATCCTATGAGGTAAGCATTATGTATGTAATCTGGGAATCTGATATGCTTTGGATATAGCACAAACGGAAACAAGGGATGACTTACCGATGTCTATAATTATTTAGTGATGAGTTTAATGAAAGGAGAACGCATGATTGTAATTTTATTACACAAAGATTAAATGGTCTGTCAGCAAGTCGGCTCTGGTTGTGACATCTAGATGATATTGATAATTCTTTAGTAGACATATTTATAAGGGATGTTGTATATCTTCACATCCAAAATTGAAGAAATGTAAAAACATAAGGTTTTACAAACCATCTTACCTCAATAATAGTGTCCGTGCCATATTCCTTCCTCCATTGAAGCATTTCAGCCCACATTTGCTTCGCTTTCTCAATATCGAATTTCCTTGCTTTCAGAAATCTAAAAGTAAGAAGCTATCAGTTCGTTGGACATAAGAGAGAAAGATTAGTGATATTTACTTTGGTAATGGAAATCTCACCAAAATAAGAAAAAAAAAGTGTAATCAGATGAATATAACAAAATAAAGTGTAAATCAAGGGAAAATAACTAATAAATCAGAATTTACTTATCCATTCATGAGGCTCTAAATACTCGAAAAAGATTTGGATGAATGATCCAGTAAATGGTTTCTCTGCCTGAGCTAGTATTATGTTACTCTAGAGTAAGCTGCAAGACTGTTATACCAAGTAGAAAAGTCGGGTATAGATTCTTTGGAATACTAACAACAGAGAAGCAGAAATGGACGCTAAAATGTGTTATATTCATTTCGAAGTCAATTCAAATGCCTAGAAAAATTACCTAGAATTAGAAGTGATTGTCAAAAGGGTATAAGTCACAATACTAATAAATTAAGACATAGCACATAAGAGGATACCGACATTTGGTAAATAAATAACTTTCTATTAGAGGTGTAATTAAATAATTTTATTCATATATAAAGTAAACCCCTCACAATTTCTACCTCAAATATATAACAACAAACAATCTTCAATATCCGATCTGGGAACAAAGCTGGTTCAATGATAACTAATAAGTAATCTCTCACATCTACTACCGTTTATGGATGTAGCATAATATAACGTATTGAAATTTTGTTTGCACATAGGGGAACAGGACAGGGATCGGAAGCAGAGAAGCATTCCATTTACAAAATGTCATGCACTTGAGTGCCAAAAATACATTCCGATGCGGAATAGTATCCGGTGTGCACGTTTTTTTTTTGGGGCAGATCAGACATGGCATGGATCAATAAGCTTTAAGCTCCATCCAGATCTGATAGCCCATTATAGATGGGGCACGTTTCTATTTACTAAGAAAATATCTGTTATTCTCTATATTTTTGTCATATTTTAAGGGCTTAATTTCTATACATGTCAAAACCGATGTTCTAAGGTGGGTTTCCTAAGTGTATTAGGTGTTCAAGTCCTAAGTGTATTAGGAGCCCAAGTCCTAAATGTGTTAGCGTCCAAGTCCTAGTAGTAATTGTATTGCTTTGGACTTGGCCCTTGGGAGTCTACAAAAGTACCCCAAACTCTTTATTATGGTTATATAGAGTATTTGTTTGCATGCAAAACTGGACAAGGAATTAAGTTCCATGAATTTTGTTTTATAATCACATGTCAGTTGTTCCAAAGTTATGTAAAGTAAATGTTATAGGGCCTTCTCAACCCGTATTTCAACATAAGCTGTAAATGTCCATTTTGTAGAACCTGAACGTGTAGGATTAATATATGTACGATCCACAAAAAACCTGCTCATTACTAACATGCAAGTAGGGAGGCAAATGCATCATGAAGAGACAAATTCAACAAATATTCAGCTTAGCAGGAAACGGAACTAACCCAATATTTGGACCCATGTCTCAGATATGGCCCCAAACGTAAACCTGATCTCCAAATGGTTAGTTATGGGTGTAGCAAATTAGACCTAACATGGCCCATTTAGAACGATAAAAATAGTTCTGAAATCTCAAAATAATTTGGATCCAAAAAAAAAAATCAGACTCAATCCCCTAATTGATAAGGTCATATGTGGGTTTTGATTATCGATTTGAACAATTTGGTCACATTTGGGTCAACCCACCAAGATGAGAGAGAGTGTTATCTTTCAACCCTTTTCTGCCACCTATCCAGAACTACACCTCTCCCTTCTCCATTGTGTTCCTTCCATCAACCAATCACCAAATCAAAAAATTTCCGATAATATTATACAGTGCTAAACAAGTGACCATTTTACGGCTTACCTATTTACACAACACCAAGCACATTGGCATTAGTTTATATACACATAAAGTGTACATGCAAAGATTTAATATTCATCCTGAGCGAATATGTGTAATCAGATTCACAAGTACCATATTTAATATGAAATTAAGGAATTATATGCTGATGGAAAATAAAACTTCTCCAAAACTAACTGAACAAGACAAAAGAAGGTTGGATTAACCTAACATATAAAAAAAAAACATGTTACCTCAACATCATATGATAATCATCATGCTTTGCAGGTAGCAACTCATCCAAGATCAACGATTGACGAAATGCATCAACGGCTTGCAGATCCTCAATGTTCCTTACATCCTCGATTGAAACTGAGATGACTCGACTGTCACTTTTCCTCCTGCTCTTTTTCCTCAAAGAGTGCCTAAATTTTGTTGATGCATTTATTGCTTTTTTCTTCAGAGATCCAATTCTTGACCTCCTTTCATCTTCTGAGTTCTCAAAATCTGATTTCCGTTCTTTTTTCTCCTCGTGGCTAGAAAACCC
The DNA here is from genome assembly GCA_947650365.1 of Chamaelirium japonicum. Classification (NCBI taxonomy): domain Eukaryota; kingdom Viridiplantae; phylum Streptophyta; class Magnoliopsida; order Liliales; family Melanthiaceae; genus Chamaelirium; species Chamaelirium japonicum. The sequence goes on along the minus strand of OX393556.1, from coordinate 47,434,719 downwards.
CTCAAAACCTGCAAAATATTCAATAAGTCAAATGTGATTCACTAATCAAAAATGACCATATGATGTCCAGAAAAATTCCTGATGGGAAAGAATTTGCCACCACATAATCAATTGTGTTTAATTTTGCATTCAAACTGGCTTCATGCTTCATAAGATTTGATTCCACAAGTAATATACAACTTATTTAGCCAAAACATGGATTAATCTGAAGACGGAGAGAGAGAGAGAGAGGGGGGGCAGGGGGGTCCCTAATAGGCCAACCTTTGGTCATGTCAGCCCAAAGTGGAGGAAAAAAATCCGCTAGGTTTTACACAATTTGCAAATAATAATCCATGTTTGCACACATATGAAGTGCAACTCTATGTGCAAAAATCATATATATGAATGCAAGCCGAATCCACAAAATTCCTCATACCCAAAAGTGGTGTAATGTATCTAAATATTATTAGTCAATGATGACTTAGTGGGTCACATACCAATTTACTAAAATTTGAACTTGGTGTGTAGCATGCTAATTTACTACAATTTTAACTTACAATTATTTGGTATATTGCTATAAGCCCATTCGACGAGAGGAGTTAGTATATAACTAATGAGTCGTGTGATACTTATTCACCAAAAGAAGGCAGTTGAGGGAGTGTTGAGCACCGCAAAGAGGGCTTCTAACAAATCCCATGAGATACAAGCGTCCCACAATCCTTGCCTTTTGGGGCTTCTTCTAAAGACCCAATTACACCCAAAAGCACCCGTATACTAACTGTTGTAAAAATCAGAAAATTTTCAAAAAAATAAATCAAATGAAATATATAAATCTTATTCTAAACAACTAATCTACCAAACCGACTCAACCCGACAGTACTCCGCAGTCGAAGATTCAACTCCCTACTTCGCCATCTTTGATTCACCTTCCGGCGGCGAAGGAAGTTATCTCCGGCACCCCTTTGAGTTGTCTCCGGCATCCACCCTATCTCAGGCCGCTTCTGTTGGTAGGGGTTTGTGGCTGCGATGCTGGATCGTTACAGTCCGGCTGGTTATGTGGTTGCATGTCTAGTCCGGCAGGGTGTGTGGTGACGAAGAAGGATAACCGGACACCCGCGTGTGCTTCTGTCTCAATTGGCACCAGTGGTATGTATCCATCACATCTATCTCATAATTTTTTCTTCCTTGTCCTTTGTGTTTCAAATGAAAAAACTAAATTAAACTAAACCAAAAGAATGTGAATTAAAAAGAAACTATAAAATAAAATGGAACTGTCCGGTGTGATTTTAAACAAAAAAATAAAGGCTCTCTCTTTCAAGCATTACCCCATATACCCTTTGTTCATCAAGCATATACATTATTGTTCATCAATCGAAGAATGTGCAAACAGTACAGCTAATGTGCAAACAGACATGCTACTGTTCCTCAATCAGAGACTGTTTTTTCTTTCAGTGATTGCCCACTTCAGATTTTGCCATTGTTTTAAAAAACGTTCCGGGTGGCCGCCTAAGCGGTTTGAGCCCATAGCCGCCCCGCATTGATAATAGGCGGCCTATTTAATCGGCTGTAGCTGGGCGCCACCTAATCGGATCTGGATTCGCCTAAGCGGGTGCAGATGCGGGTGACTAAGCGGACTAGGTGGCTTGGTGAGCGGTTCGCGTGAGTCACGGACTCACGGTGCGTAACCCATCGGGATTAGGGTTTTTCCGCCTATATAAGTATCTCATACCCGCTTAATCTCTCACGTTTCATCTCCCGGGTGGCGCATGCATCTCTGGAGTTCGAAGCCGCTCGGAGATACCACACCACACCGTCCCAATCTTCCACAGTTCCACCTCCACGGCTCCTGCCCACCAGGTTCTCTCTCTCTCTCTCTCTCTCTCTCTCTCTCTCTCTCTCTCTCTCACTCCCTCCCTCCCTCCCTCTCTCTCGTGGAGTTTTTTTTTTTCACATATTGTCCAGTCGGACCAGTCCAAAACAGTGGAAGATCTTGATTCAAAGTTCAAACTGCTGTAATGCTGAGCTGCATGGGACTTTGGGGCAAGTGGCAACTATGCTCCAATCGGGAATTGATCTCTCTCTCTCTCTCTCTCTCAATGATTTTTTTTTTTCAAGAATCAAGATCTTGATTCAAACTGCTTACTGCTGTAGTGCAGAGCTGCAGGGGACTTTGGGGCAACTATGCTCCAGTAACAAAGAGCTGCAGGGGACTTTGGGGCGACTATGCTCCAGTAACAAAATCGGGAATTGACAAGAACGTCGAGGTTATTGCGATGCGGCATCAACGCCCAAGATGCATGCTTTACCCATTAGTGACAAAGGGCTCATGCATCCTGGCCGCTGCTTTTGCGTCGCACTGGTATCGCGGCGCTACATATTAGTCAATGCTCAATTTGGTTACTGGACCAAGAAAGTCATAGTTTCATATGGTTACAAAAACTAATTCATTTGAGAAAAAAATGTTGCATTGTTGTTGACAGTTGGAGTGTTGTGCTCAATTCATATAATCATTTGCATGTCTGATCAGCCTGATCTCCTGTTGTAGTGCTGTAATGCTAATGTTTATTGAAAATTTGCAATTTAGTGATTTACAATAGAAAATTGGTTGCATTGCTATTCAGCCTATTTATTGTTGTAGTGCAGCTACTCGCTATTTGTTGTAGACTTGTAGGACTGCTATATATTGCAGATATAGGGATATGCCACATATGGTGTAAAATTTATGGTTTGTGTTTTGCAGTAGCATCAAGGTACTGATTGGGGTATCAACAAGTACTAATGTCTACCTCCACCTCGGTAAATCCTAAAGAAGATCCAGGATGGAAATATGGATTTTGTCCCGATAAAAATGACAAAAACAAAGTTCAATGCAAATTTTGTGGGCAGATGACAAAAGGCGGAATAGATAGATTTAAAAAACACATTGCCGGTATTCGAGGAGACGTCACCCCATGCATGAAAGTGCCATCAGAGCCGAGGCAGGAGATATTGGAATATATCAACTCCAAAAAAAACAGAAGTGGATAAAAAGAAAGAAATGGAAGAACTGAGAAGCAGTGTTAAAGTGCATGGAAAAGGTGATGAAGAACAAGAGGACGTTATAGAAATTGGAGATTCAAGCTCTCGTAAGAAGCCTCGTATAAAAGGGCCAATGGATATGTTTGTTGCAATTGATCCCGAGGTCGCCATAAATGCAAGAAAAAAAATGAAGCAGACTACGATGAAAGATGCATTCCAGAAGGAAGTGAGAGCGAAAGTTTGCCAGTATGTTGCTCGTTGGATGTACCAAGCAGGAATTGCAATGGATACTGCATCATTGAAGGCATTAATGTCATACTGGAAGCTGTTGGTCAGTATGGTCCGGGTTTTGTTGGCCCGACCCCTTATGAGCTTAGTGAGCCCTTACTGAAAAAAGAGGTAGAGTTAACAAAAGAAAGTTTGAAAATCCACAGGGAGGCATGGGAAAAATCTGGATGTACTATTATGACCAATGGCTGGACGGACAGAAGAGGGAGAAGTATTATGAATCTTTGTGTAAACACTCATTTGGGCACTACCTTTTTGAGATCAGTCGATACTTCAAATCACATACATGACGCACGCTATATATTTGAGTTGGTGGAAAGCTGCATTGAAGAGGTGGGGGAAAAAAATGTGATACAAGTTGTCACTGACAGTTTTTCTTCTAATCTTGCAGCTGCAAAGTTATTAAAGATAAAAAGGCCTAAGATATTTTGGAGTCCTTGTGCTGCTCATTGCATTGACCTCATGCTTGAAGCTATTGGTGGTATGCAAAAGGTGAAGTCAATTATTACCAAAGCAAGGGCACTCACAGTTTTTATATACAGCCATCACATCACTTTGAGCATGATGAGGCGTTGTACTGGCAAGAAGGACTTGATGAGACCAGGTGTTACACGTTTTGCTACGTCATATCTCAGTTTACAAAGCTTATTGGACCAGAAGGACAAACTGAGATTTATATTAACCTTAGATGAGTGGTTGAATTGTAAATGGTCAAAAAATACCAAGGGACAGAGAGCTGCAGCAACAGTTCTTAACAGTAATTTCTGAAAAGGGGTGGTGTTTACTTTGAAAGTATTTCAACCCCTTGTCAAAGTTCTTCGTCTGGTTGATAGTTATTGCATACCGGCTATGGGTTTTATATATTCGGCGATGGAAAATGAAAAGAAAGAAATGACATCGAGTTTGAACAATGACGAGGCATTGTTGAAACCGATATTTGAAATAATTGATACAAAATGGGATAAAAAGCTCCATCGTCCATTACATGCAGCTGGATATTATCTTAATCCGTCAACTTACTATAATGATAATGGTGTTGAGACGAATAATACCATTATGAATGGTTTGATCGAGTGCATTGAGGGGTTTTTTCAAAATGACAACGAAGCACAAGACCAAATTGCGAATGAGCTAGCTATATACAGAAATGCAGGCGGTGCATTTGGAAAAGAAATGGCCAAGAGACAAAGGAACAAACCTGATTTTAATCCAGGTAACTTTCTTAGTTTCTTATTAAGTTATTAACTTAATAACTTTCTTATTCGATGATCTGTTTTTATATATATTTGTCTTTATGGGTGTAGTTCAATGGTGGTCGATGTATGGGTCACATGTGCCTTTGCTTTCATGCATGGCTATGAAGATATTGAATCCGACATGCAGCTCTTCAGGATGTGAGCGCAATTGGAGTACCTTCGAGATGGTAAATTACTAAATTGAAAGCATTTAATACATCATACGTGTTTTGTAATTTTCACTTATATAATTATATTAAAGTTGAAAATATTTAAATTTAAATTTATTAATTTTTGGTGTACAGATTCATACGAAGAAAAGAAATAGACTGGAACAAAAAAAACTGAATGATCTAGTCTATGTCAAATTTAATGCAAGACTGAAGGAGCGTCAAAAGGAAAAATCTAGAGATTCGTTATGCTCAAAGAACATGGATGATGCAGAGTCATGGTTGAATGACATTGATCTCGAAACAGAAGAGGTTTATCCCGGCTCGGGCTTGACATGGGGTGTAGTTGACAAAGCTTCGGGTACAATATTAATATATTATATAATTTATATTCCACAAGCACCTTTTGTTGATAATGTTAGTAGGTTACATACTTTAAGTGTGAATTGTTTCTTAATTTGAATCTTTTTTATTTTTTTAGGAGCGGCATCAACATCTAGGCCAAGAAGAAGTTCTAGATCTAGTGTCAGTGTGCACAGTTCCCAAGGGTTGGAGGATGATGAGATACTATTGGAGTCTGAGGATGAGACTGATGAGGAGGATGGTGGATATGTTGAGCTTGATGATGCCTCCGACGAATAAGGATTGGATGTATCAAATCAAAACCTGGATGAGGACGACATCGATGAAGAAGATTAAAAGAATTATTGCAATTTAGGTAATATCGTAATAGACAAATAGGGATCCGATAGTCTTTCATTATATATTTTTATATTTATGATTGATTGATCATTTGATCTTCAATTTCAAATTTGCATTACTGCCATCACATTTCTTTTCTTTATTTGTTTTTGTAGGATTTGAATATCATGGAAGTCTTGAAGATACGCTTGAAGGACTTTTGTTTTTGCAAAAAAACACTTGAAGGACTTATTATGCTAAAGTCTACTATTTACTTCTTACTTCTTAGTTTTTCATTTATATTTATTTGATTGGGATTTGAGATATTTAGACTTTGAACAATTTTTTGAAGCTTCAAGTTTGCCTTGCATTTAATTCGTTATTGATCTCTACTGCTATAATGACTAGGACTATTAGTAATGTCTCTTCCTCTAGTTTTGAACCTCTTGGGACATGAAGTTTAATGATGATGGTACCATTGATTGTTGTTTTAGTGCAGTTTTAAGCAGTAGTTGTTGCTCTTATTGAGCTACTTGTTGCTCTGATTTGGTGAGGGAACTTATGTTGTTCACTTGTTTGAAGTGCTGACCGGTGAGGGTGCAGATTTGATGCTAAATGCTGATTGGTAGCTGCATATTGATGTTGGCTCCTTGGTGAACCTTAGGATGAGCTGAGTTTCCATTTTAACGGCATCCCCACTGCTGCTGCTTTCTGTTTCTGAGGGAAACTAGCTTATTGTAAACCTGTAGTGAATCTATTGATATTAGCTTAGAAGATGAAGATGTTGTTTGCTAAAATGATTGCTCCATTGCTGCTGAGGTGTGCAAAGGTAGCTTGAAGGCCTTCCGGAGGTACCAACCTGTGTTGCACTCCACTTGTTCTTTATTTGTTATTTATAGTGTCATCCATAGTGGTGATTGTTTGGTACTACTTTGGTGTGGTGGTTTGCTAACCTTAAAGACTGGTTCCCTTTGTTTGAGATTAGGCGCTCCCTCCCCATTTTCCCTTGTACTCCCCCTTTGCTCACTATTTTTTATTCCATTTTATTTCCCCTAAAAAAAGTGACGAAATATAAATAATAGTGCCACCTTTCATCTGGGTGCCCACCTTCCGCCTTGGAACCCCCCTAACTGCCTAAGATCCGCCTTGCGCTTTTAAAAACATTGGATTTTGCTTATATTAGTAGAAGTAGAACATTTTCAAAGGCCCATTTTGCTCAGTCTTGTTTACAGTGATTGGTTTTGTATAGCAGAATGATAACCATTGCAAATTGTGATGCTTTATTGTGTTGTTCTAGTTTACTCATATCATACAACAATTTTAAATTTTGATGGTTGATTCGTCTCCACATATGTATGTCAATGTGTTTTTCAGGATGCCTATTGCTTTATGCTTGTTTTGAATATACCTAGCTTTATGCTTGTCTTGAAATCAATTGGTCTGGTGCAAATATACTCAGAGAGATGGTCTCTTTGTTAATCATTGGTTTAAAACCTTTTGTCTTTGTTATCAGATTTTGCCAAGCAGTGGATAGATGATAAAATGGCCGACAATGGTAAAGAGAACCATAAAGATAATGATCCACCATGGACTCACTGTACTAGAGTTGTGGATGGAAAAAATAATAGATTGCAATTGTAATGTAAAAAAAAATTATGGAAAGACATATTAGGGTGGGGTGGTGTCTCACGAATAAAACATCACCTAGCTCGTACAAGGAAAGACTTCGGCTCTTATGCCAAGAGCTCAAATGGCGTTCGAGAATCGACACATCTTCTTGAAAATTTTAGATTTGAAGAAAGAAAAGAAATGGGATAATGAGTTGTATTTCGGTGACGAAATAACAATATTCTAAAAAGCGACCTAGGTACTAGAACACCCCCCATCGCCCAGCCTAGTCCTAGGCGATGCAGAAAAGCGGCCCAGGCCTCTAAGCGATCCCAGGTGAGTCCAGGCGGCCGGGCCTAGGCACTAGAACGTGTATAGATGTTATTCTATTATTGGTAATTATAAATTTATGATCTGGAATGTACTAATATTATGGTTATTATGATATTATCTTAGATAATATCATGCTTGCTTTTGTTTTTATTGATCTTGAGTTTATGGTTATATAAATGATACATGCTCTTTGAAATAATAGTTGAGATAATCTTGAATTTATAGTAAGTTAAAAAATATATATATTATATATAATATCAAAATAATAATAAAAATAATTAAAAAATGCAAAACGCCTAGTCGGTCTAGGCGCTAGAAGGTCCCCCACCACCCGACTAGCGCCTAGCGCTTTTTAGAACATTGCGACATAATGGAAGTTGAAAGGGTTGAACAACAAGATCCAATGGATAGATTTCTTCAAAACAAGAGTAAAGTAACTTGTGTCTTGTGGCACTACACATAATACATTATGGAAGAAGAGTAATAGAGACACAGTGTGTTTGGAGTTATGGAAGAAGAGTAATAGAGACACAGTGTGTTTACGTGGGCCTTAATATGCTTGCAAGAACAAATGGGCATGATAGTTTCAGGCACTAAGGACCAATTAAAAGTCAGTTATACAATAGTCTTCATGGGTTTGCATGTTTTGAGTTACCATGATGTCCCAATGATTGTAGGAGTCCTAGACATACTACATTAATTGGCGGAATAATGGAAATATAGCACTGAAAACAATAGCTAGGTATGTGTTAAATCTTATTTCCAAATTTTCTTTAATTTTCTAGCGTAATCTTATCATATATCGAATTGTCCATACTTACAAAGTCACATGATTCACAATATAGTCTTTCGAATGATTCCTGACCACCAACACATTCTCGCTAAGACGTGTTTGTAGCATTCAAATCGGAGCAAACATGGAATATACGAATAGGTGAATTTATGTATAATTTCATAAACCAGCTGTTCATGTACTTTTTTTCCTTATTTTTTTGGGGGTACACTACATGACACAGATAGAATTCACTAAATCACGATCGAATTATTTCATTCTTCACTGATCATTAAAAAATTTTACAAAAAAGTAAAACCAAACAGAAAAAATATTCATATTGATTAAGTATGAAATTCTCCGACTTTCATGTGAAAACAAGAGCTTGAAAGAACTCACAGGGCCTGGCAAATCGATCGAGCGGTCCCGACATGTCTGAGGGCAATCCGATCACAGACGCAATCAATCAGGCGACCATATACTTCAGATCAAAATCCGTAGAAAAATGCTACAAAACCGATCAGAAGTGATGAGTGAAACCCTAGAAATAGGCGGATCCAATCAAATACCCTACCGGAGTTCTTGACGGAGGGAATTACCTCTAGCGGGGGAGGCTGGTGTCCGCTAGGTTAGGATCGGAGGGTCTGTCGATCGAGGCCGCTGACGACGGTCGATCAGGGGATCAGCTGACCGACGAGGAGAGGACGAGGGCTAAGGAATTAGGAAGGATATCGCCTTCGACGGCGAGAAAATCGGGGGCTTTCTTTGATATTTTTCCCTTGCAGCCTCTGGACAAGGAAACGGCCGGAGGCGCCGGACGGACAGAAATCCTAACTATCGGGAGAGTCGGTTGGAAAATGAGAGGACGACTGCCACGTGGAAATCTGCCGTCTCGCAGTTCATAGAGCCGCCGGCTGTTAGTGTTTTTTACGCAAAGTACCCATTTAGTTTAGGCCCATCAATTAAACCCTCAGAGAAGGGCACCTGGCCCGTAAAAGCCCGTCAAAAACCCACCCGCTAAAACTAGACATGTCAATGGACCGGAATCCGGTCCGTTAAGTTGGATATGGATCGGGTTTTTTTATCCGATAATTCGATACCGATCCAAATCCGATAACCATTTACTTAACAAATTGGATATGGATTTAGGCCAATCCGATTAGTTAATAACCCGATCTGACAAACTATAACATAATGTGCAATGCTATTCAGTCCGAAGGTTTTTCCGATTCCGCTCAGCTTGATTGACGTGGCAGCATGCAACTGGTGGTGTAAAAGACTTAAATGTCGCTAGTGTGTTTCACCCACTAGTTGCACGCAGCCATGTCAATCGGGTTGGCGAAATCGGGAAAACCTTTGGGCTGAATAGCGTTTCTCTAACATAATATATTATATTTTATCTATTTTTAGATTATATTATTTTTTTATCTAAGTCCCTAAGGGTTAATATAAAAAAATGATCATGATCCCCCGATCGAGACTCATATTTTATCCTGCCCTTTTGAGTCCCAAGTTTGAAATCGATAGTTCTTCTATGAATTTGATGCTTAACGATATAACAACCGTCCGATGTACTCTTGTTCATGATCCGGATTCCGATCCGATCCGTACTTAAACGGATATGGATTGGATTTTTTGATCCGATGATTTGATAACGGTCCGAATCCGATAACATGTTTACTTAACATATCGGATATGGATATAGCCTAATCTGATCCGAATCCGATCCGTTGACATGTCTAGCTAAAACCCTTCCAAAACTCGGCCCGGTCCGTTTAATAACTAGTGGAAGCCCGTGCCGATCTGCATGCAACAGGCGCTTTCGGTGCGGCTACCGGCACACAAAATATTTCGAGGGTGGGGACAATATTTCGAGGAGGGCGATAATATTTTGAGGGAGATAACAATATTGAGGGTGATAACAAGATTTCGTAAGCAGTGATGAAGTAATTAAGAAATCGATAGAGTGAAAGAAGGATGAGGAAAATTTAATAGGTTTTCTAATTGGGATTTCACACACGTCGATCGCAGGCGTGAGAAAGAGAGAAAGAGAGAGAGGGAGGAGGAGGAGGAGGAGGAGTAATTAAGAGATTTTTTTTTGAACGGATTGAGTAATTAAGAGATCAATAAAGAGATAAGTTGCCCGATCTCTCTGTGTGTGTATGTGTGTGTGTGTGATATGGTGCGCGTTCGTTTTATTTACAAGCATGCCACTATGACATAGATATTTTCAACCATCCAACCATATGCACAAAGGCGAAGATAAAAATGAGGGGGTAAGATATGCTGTGCAACATCCGTCCCAAACACACAAGATATTGTCCGCTTTGCCCGTGCCTGCACGAGAACTTCCCAAGGGGTCACCCATCCTGGTACTACTCTCACCCGAGCACGCTTAACTACGGAGTTCTTACGAAATCCGTAGCGGCGCACGGTTTTAAAACGCGTCTTCTATGTTTGGGAGGGGAAATTATATAAGCAGCTCAGGATCTCCTTCTCTTCAGGCGATGTGGGGCTAACTCATGGCCTTGTACACCTCACCTCACCTCACCTCATCCATCTTGGCATTCCCGCCTTAGGAGTCTTGGCTCTTGGCTCTTGGCCTATTGGATCTTGGTCGTCACAATCCACCCCTCTTAGGGCTACACGTCCTCGTGTAGGGTTAGACCCCTCCATTGCGAGGAGAACCGGCTCTGATACCATTTTGTAACATCCGCCCCAAACACACAAGATATTGTCCGCTTTGCCCGTGCTCGCACGAGAACTTCCCAGGGTGGTCACCCATCCTAGTACTACTCTCGCCCGAGCACGCTTAACTACGGAGTTCTTACGAATTCCGTAACGGCGCACGGTTTTAAAACGCGTCTTGGCAGGAAAGGTGGTGAGCCCCCAAACACAAGATATTGTCCTCTATTGGTCTATTGGGTATCGAACCCTCAACCTCAAGGTTTTGCACTAGCGTGGTTACCATCGAACCACCTAGAACGCGTCTTGGCAAGAAAGGTGGCGAGCCCCCAAACATAGAGGAAGGGGTTTAATGTTTGCATAGGTGCAAGGATCAAATCCTACTCCTTGCCTTTATAGTTTAACAAAAGGTTCAAGCCCTTGTTTCTTCCAATTCCTTTATGCCCTAAGAGGGGTGGATTGTGACGACCAAGATCCAATAGGCCAAGAGCCAAGACTCCTGAGGCGGGAATGCCAAGATGGATGAGGTGAGGTGAGGTGAGGTGAGGTGTACAAGGCCATGAGTTAGCCCCACATCGCTTGGAGAGAAGGAGATCCTGAGCTGCTTATATAATTTCCCCTCCCAAACATAGAAGACGCATTCTAGGTGGTTCGATGGTAACCATGCTAGTGCAAAACCTTGAGGTTGAGGGTTCGAGTACCCAAGAGACCAATAGAGGATAATATCTTGTGTTTGGGGGCTCATCACCTTTCCTGCCAAGACGCGTTTTAAAATCGTGCGCCGCTACGGAATTCGTAAGAACTCCGTAGTTAAGCGTGCTCAGGCGAGAATAGTACTAGGATGGGTGACCTCCCTGAGAAGTTCTCGTGCGGGCACAGGCAAAGCGGACAATATCTTGTGTGTTTGGGGCAGATGTTACAAAATGGTATCAGAGCCGGTTCTCCTCGCTATGGGGGGGGTCTAACCCTACACGAGGACGTGTAGCCCTAAGGGGGGTGGATTGTGACGACCAAGATCCAATAGGCCAATAGCCAAGAGCCAAGACTCCTAAGGCGAAAATGTCAAGATGGATGAGGTGAGGTGTACAAGGCCATGAGTTAGCCCCACATCGCCTGGAGAGAAGGAAATCCTGAGCTACTTATATAATTTCCCCTCCCAAACATAGAAGACGCGTTATAAAACCGTGAGCCGCTACGGAATTCGTAAGAACTCCGTAGTTAAGCATGCTTGGGCGAGAGTAGTACTAGGATGGGTGACCACCCTGAAAAGTTCTCGTGCGGGCACGGGCAAAGCGGACAATATCTTGTGTGCTTGGACGGATGTTAAATGCTGTCAAGGTAAGTCCTATTCATATGGGTAAGGGGGAACGGTTGAGATTGAATGGAGTTAAGATGGAGCGATGGGATTAAGAAAAGGAAGAAATAAATGAATGAATGACCATATTGTAAACAAATAAACTTTATAATATATTGGAGGATTTTGATGTAAAAAAATTAAAGACGCATTAGGTATTAAACCTATTGTTCATGTGTTTTTCTACCAATGATTAATTTCCTAGGACTACAACCTATATGTAGTCCCCCCTCCCCTATAATTGCACACATACACACCGAGAGAGAAATCAGGTGGCAATTGCTCTCCCCTTTATCTCTCTCTTTCTATCTAACCCAACATTAACTACTACTCTCATTCCTACCAAAAAAAATTAAGAAGGCTTAATTACGACTATATTCCTACTAAAAAATATTTAAAACTCTGAACCATCATAACCTCCCATTGCAATACGGCCCATTCGTCACAGCTGGCATGGCCAGTGCAACACAACCCAATCATGACCTACCACGTCGTTCAAAGTAAATCTCTTAGCCAAGTGCACTTTCTATTGGACGACGTGACAGGCCACAATTGGGCTGTAAGCAGTAGCAAAAATGCTCTCACAATAGCCCGTTTCACACACGTCGATCGCAGGCGTGATCGCGAGAGAGAGAGAGAGATGAGGAGGAGGAAGAGTAAATAAGAGATTTTTTTTTTCGGGATGGAGTAATTAAGAGATCGATAAAGAGATAAGTTGCCCGATCTCTCTCTCTCTTACTCTATGTGAAATGGACGGTTTAAGACTGATGTATCTCTGTGTGTGAAACGGACGACTGTGAGGATTTTTTGTGACGACTGATCTTCCCTCTCGGTGTGTGAAATTGACGGATGTAAAAGCTTTTTTGAAAAACTGGTCTCTCTCTCACTCGGTGTATGAAACGGGCTACTATTAGAGCATTTTTGCTACTGCTTACAGCCCAATTGTGGCCTGCCACATCGTTCAATAGAAAGTGCACTTGGTTGAGAGATTTATTTTTAACGACATGGCAGGTCACGATTGGGTCGTGTTGCACTGGCCAGCTATGACGAATGGGTCGTATTACAAAGGGAGGCTATGATGGTTTAGAGTCTTAAATATTTTTGGTAGGAATAGAGTTGCAATTAAGGCTTCTTAAATTTTTTTGGTAGGAATGAAAGTAGTAATTAATGTTGGGTTAGAGAGAAAGAGAGAGATAAAGAGAGAGCAATTGCCACCTGATCTTTCTCTCAGTGTGTGATGTGTGAAACGAATGTAAGTGCAATTATGGGGGAGGGGGGACCACATATAGGTGGCAACCCTAGGAAATTAATCATTGGTAGGAAAACGCATGAACAATAGGTTAGTACCTAATGTGTCCTTAATTTTTTACATCAAAGCCCTCCAATATATTATAGCGTTTTATTTGTTTATAATCTGGTCCTTCATTCATTTATTTCTTCCTTTCCTCAAACCCACCGCTCCATCTTAATTCCATTGAATCTCAATCGTTTCGCTCTACTGAGATGAATCGCACTCACCCTTACATCAACATATCTTACCCCAATATTTTTATTTTAGCATTTACGCATATGGTTGGACGGTCTGAAATATCTATTGGGTCGTGGCAAGTCACGATTAGGTCGTGTTACACTGGCCAACTGTGACAAATGGGCTATATTGCAATGAGAGACTATGATAGTTCAGAGTCTTAAATATTTTTTGGTAGCAATAGAGGCGTAATTAACGCTTTTTATTTTTTTGGGGTAAGAATGAGAGTAGTAATTAATGTTGGGTTAGATAGAAAGAGAGAGATAAAGGGGAGAGACACCTGATGTCTCTCTCAATGTGTGATGTGTGAAACGAATAGAAGTGCATTTATGGGGGAGGGGACCACATATAGGTGGCAGCCCTAGAAAATTAAACATTAGTAGAAAAACACGTAAATAATAGGTTTAATATCTAATGTGTCCTTAATTTTTTACATCAAAGCCCTCCAATATATTATAGAGTTTTATTTGTTTACAATATGGTCCATCATTCATTTATTTCTTCATTTCCTCAATTTCACCGCTCCATCTTAACTTCATTCAATCTCAATTGTTACTCATACCTAGATGAATCACACTCATCCTTATACTAGCATATCGTACCCCTCATTTTTATCTCAGCATTTGTGCATATGGTTGTATCGTCTGAAATATCTATGTCTTAGTGGCATGCTTGTAAATAAAACAAACATGTTGTAATTTTATTTTTTTACAATCTAGTCCTTATATTATCTGTTTCTTCCTCCTCTTCAATCACACCCCTCCATCTTAACTTAATTGATCATAACCGTTCTTTTTTCCTCTCCTAAGATGAATCACACTCATCCTGACCCTCCTCGAAATCTCAGCCCCTCTTACCTCCCTCCCAATTACAAATCATGACCATTGTTTATACCCCCCATAAAACCCTCCCCTATATATATATATATATATATATATATATATATATATATATATATATATATATATATATATATATATATATATATATATATATATATATATATATATATATATATATATATATATATATATATATATATATAAAATATTTATGTATATATATATAATATTTATTTTATTAATATTTTATAAATATTATTTTATCATTAGGTATTACTAACGGGTGGGAGTTGGGTCTACTGAGCATTAAGCAACTTGTTCAAAAAAAAAAAAACAAAGACTAAATTAAAGAGGACCACCACTGTAATGACCGGTACTCAAGTGTGTTTTCGCTCAAGGCGGGGTTTGATTTAAATATTATTTTAATGTCATTGCTTGAAAAATTATTTTCATTGGTTGTAATGATGTTGGTTGTACTCGAGCGGGACCAGGTAGTGGGTCCCAGGTACGGGTCGTGAGGCTACATTGGAGGTGTAGCTACACGAGCATAGGAGTGTGGGTGCAAAATCTGGCTAACGCCCAACAGTGGGACCCGCAGCCCTGCCTGGGGCCCACTTGCACTATCTGAGGTCTAGTAAATCCTCCCGGGTATTTACCAAACCCTGGATATTCCTGAGAATATTCTCCAGATAAACTAAGCCCTTATAAATAGCAAACCCTGTAAATGATTCCAGATCCCAAATTCCAGACCAGAAACCCACGTTCTGTTTTCCAGAGTTCCCTGAGTTTTCTGGTTTTCAGACTTCTTTTTCACCCTCTGGTTACTTGTAAGAAGCACTCCTCGACCTATCGAGAGTAGCTCTACTGTTTACTCAGAGATAGTGAATTCAAAGGTTGCGTCTTACCGCACGGAGACGTAGGCTTCGGTCGAACTTCGTCACCACATCCTGTGTCATCTCTTTCTCTACTTTTCTACTCTACAGTGCTTGTGTGACAGCCCAGCAAGTCAAAAAATAGCGCTTCCAAGCGCGCCACATCCCGAAGGGTCAAACCTTCAATCGACTTTTGGAGGAGGATCACGTACGACGGCCGAAATCCTCCCCCATAATGAGCACATATATCGAGGCATGTCACGAATGATATTTTTTATAATATAATAGTAAAATAAATATGGTGGTGAGTCTGTCGGACGCGACAAGGTTCGCGAGCCAGCACGGCTCGGCGCAAGTCGAGAGCGAATCGGGGCGAGTCAAGCTCGGCGCGAGACGAGCACGAATCAAGCTTGACCAATATATATATATATATATATATATATATATATATATATATATATATATATATATATATATATATATATATATATATATATATATATATATATATATATATATATATATATATACATATATATATATATATATATATATATAAATAGGGGCATGCTATGCTGCGGCATGCGGTACGTGCGGCACCTTACAGCAGCCGTCTGATGCACGCGCTGCATGCATCGCATGCACGCAGCGGTGCATCAGACGGCTGCGGTAAGGTGCCGCACTTACCACATGCCGCATTCTAGCATTTCTCTCTCTCTCTCTCTCTCTCTCTCTCTCTCTCTCTCTATATATATATATATATATATATATATATATATATATATATATATATATATATATATATATATATATATATATATATATATATATAAACTAAAACTAAAACCTAAATTAAAACCCAAAACCCAAACCCGAACCGACCCTAACCCATCTCACCCAATCTCTCTCTCTCTCTCTCTCTCTCTCTCTCTCTCTCTCTCTCTCTCTCTCTCTCTCATCTCTATGATCTCTCTCCCATCTCACCGATCTCCTCCCTCTCACCCGATCTCTCACTCTCTCTCTCGGATCTCTCTCTTCTCTCTACCCGATCTCCATCCCCAATGGCAGCCGCCCCCCTTGACCCTAAGCCTGGCCGCCAACCCCCTCTATCCCATCAGCCGCCCGCTGCCCCTCTTTTTTGACCTCACTGTCGGCCGCCCCCCTCTCCCCTATCAGTCGCCCCCCTTTTTCCCCTTTTAAAACCCTAGACCCAGCCCCCAAATCCGTCGTACATCGGCCGCTATCCTCTTCCCCTTTAAAAACCTGACCTTTCTCCCCCCTTCCCTCCTTCAGTCCGACCGCATACCCCCTCTCCGACCTCTTCCCCCTTCCCTCCGATCTCCATCCCTCTCTCTCTCTTCGCTTGCCCCCTCGCCCTTCTAATATCTCTCGCCAGTTGTGTGCTACGGCCGGAGAAGGTCAGCCGGCCGGAGAGAAGCGAGGAGGAGGAGCCGCAGCTGATGACCCCTCCCCACTAGTAGGCCAGCCTGACCCTCTTTCGATCTCTCTCTCATCGTCTTGCGCACGACGAGCAGAGCAAGAAGCGCAGGAGGAGTCACAGCCGGATCCGAGCCCCCTGCACCAGGTCGGCTGCCTCCCGTCTTTCCCCTATTTTTCCTTGTGGTTCTGTTGACACTAGCCGAACCCCTGTTTTTTTTTACTTTGTGTTGCGGACCCCGATCTACCCAATCCGACCCCTGCGGTTTACCCTCGAAGTGGCCATAGCCACCCGTCAGGTACTTATCGGTTGTGCCGCCGGCGAGGCTCGAACCAGCCATCAAGCCAGAAACCCCCTCGTTGTCTTGTTTACGTTGTCATGACCAGGGGCGTTGGCCACATGACCAACGGTTAAGCAACCGATGCCGACGAACCCGATCTACTCTTGTGTCGTCAACCTGACAACCATCCAATTGAGCCCTGCCACGAGCAGAGAACCCTTCTGAATCGTCTTTTTTGATTCATCTAACATTAGATTCAATCGGTAATTTTATTTGTGATGGTTAAATCTCGATCCTTTGCCAATACGATTCTGACCTTGCTAGGTTGAGCCATGCAAGCCACCTCGGGGTATCGATGATCGTCGATCGGCCTTTTTGACTGCGAGTCAACTTCTAGCGTTGCCCCTTTTTGTTTTGTGTGTGAAGCCATCATGCCTTTTTACATGCAGCATCTTCGTATTAACAAGTCAGTTTTATTGATTATCGTGCCTAAGGATCAGAATTAGTGGTTTCTACAACCCTTGCATGCCAATGTTACCAATCCCGAAAATCGACCGGGCGAGACACATTCCCTATCACCAACCCGAGCGTCGGCTCGGTGAGGCTTAACAATTTGTCTTTGCAACTCGACCGTATCCGCACCCAAGCCCGAGGTACCGTCCTACCAGGCGGAATAATGAATCAAACCCGATCTTGATCTGAACCACACCTTGGTAGTAAGACCGAAGGCTCTTCGGAGCACAAGGCACGTTAGTAGTAACATCCGATGCGGATGTGACCGTTTAGGCGGAATAGTACAATTGAGCCATAGTACGACCCTCGACATCGGTAATGCCAACCGATTAATATTACACTATTTGGCGTATTGTTTTGCGTGCCGGTAG
Source organism: Chamaelirium japonicum (assembly GCA_947650365.1). Classification (NCBI taxonomy): domain Eukaryota; kingdom Viridiplantae; phylum Streptophyta; class Magnoliopsida; order Liliales; family Melanthiaceae; genus Chamaelirium; species Chamaelirium japonicum. Next base: position 47,416,752 of record OX393556.1, on the reverse strand, counting down.
ATCAGCGTCCAATGACGCCTATTTTTGTCAACTCAGCCAATCAGGGCCTAAGCCAGAGATATCTAGTAGCACTTAATAACCATAGGCCGCTGGATATGTTTGACAGTTCATGGCCGCATTAACCAAGACAGAGACGGAGCGGAGGTTGCTAGCAGAAGCTCGTATTCGACATCTACTACACTTGTGTGGTCTTTAATAGTGGGAAATGAGAATGACTAAGGGTAGGTGTCCATAACATTGCATGCGGGTCCCGTCGGATATCGCCGCATGTGGTCGAGTGGACCCCGCCTTGCATGCGGAGTCGCGAGTCCAGCGACGCATGCTTAAAAATATTAATAATTAAATAATAATTATTCTGTTGATTGTTTGGATATCGTAAGTAGAAAATCCCTTAAGTTATGAAAATTAATAATTAAATAAAAATTATCGGGGCCCACCCTCCTGAGTGGAGTGTGGAGACCCTGGCACGCGGGAATACGAGCAAGAGAAATTTATTTTGCTTATTGTGATACATGGGTTGTGAGCGCGGTGCGAATCCCAGGATAAAATGTCGAAGCTATTGTAGTATTATAACTGTGTGATATTTTATCCTGTGGAAAGATTTGGACCCCGTGCACGCAAGGGCTGTGAACCACCCTGCGTGAACAGCCGAAGGTCGGTAGGCTAGGGGATCACGGGCAGGGGTTGTGATAAAGCCGATAGGAGTAGCCTTCTAGTATGGATTGGCCTAGCAACCCTGTCCCGGGGTAGTTGAAGCCCCCAAAGTAACGCAAGTGGGGTGGTAGAGCTCCACCGTGAAAGACGCAAAATCTCTTATGATCATCTAGGTGATTTGTGCATGGTGTTAGGGGACGCACGGTGAGAGAGTTGGCCTTCTACATCGAAATAAAATATCCTATAGTAATGCCGGACCAGGGGCAGGATGAACAAAATATTCGGGGTTCACTTTAGGATAGATGACTTATATCGTAATCTTATTTGATTAATAATTAAGCACGATAGAATATCGAATGGACTGTGTGGTAGATAACCTAGTGACAGTAGGAATTGCATGTGAACATATATTACTGGTAGGCTTAGGCTAATATTTTGTAAACTTTATTAATACTTAGACTGCTAATATAATTTAATTCAATTAAATATGTCATCTCATATTATTAAAGACTATTAGGATGTCACTAGCCATTAAATTGGCTAATCTCCTATTTTTCCATTGGGGGCTACTCTTTCCCACGAGTAGACTCTTATGCAGGTTTGGAGGCTCAGGACCGGAGTAGCAGTGGTAGTCCAGAGGCAGAGTTGGAGTCTTAGCTTGTCTTTCTTTCTAGTATGTCAATGTTTGTAGTAGTACTTTTTCATTCGATGTAATTGACCTGGTTTGAAATAAGAGTTTATAAGTTTTTTAGTCTAGTTTAGTATTCTATGATTGTTAGTGGTGATGATTCAGCTGAATCTTCTGGGTATGCCTCTCCTCCTTATATCACAATGAAAATATAAAAAGAAGAATTGACCTACTTTGACAAGCCCAGTAGATAGGACCTCCAGACCGATGCACTGAGTGTTAGGGAGTGGGTGAAATACTTAGCTCGCTGTCAGAGGCTTGAGCCTCACGCTTCTTCAGAGCATCTTCTATCAGTATGTAGTGACACCGCTAGGTCGCACATACTGAGAGGATATCCCAGTTGAAGGTCGAGCGTGGCCATCTTTATGTCGATAAAATTTTATTTCTCTGCTCATTTTTTAAATAAAAATATTTTCACAAAAATCAAGTTTTAAAATGTTCCTTGTTTCTCCCTCCTTCTTCAATTATGAGAGAGTCACAGCCCCGTGACAAACCCTAATTGGTGTAGTTAGTCGCCCAAATCCTAAATCCCTCTGTTTTTCTTCAACTCACACCCCAGGGATCGGTTCCAGATTTCTGGGATGTGACAACCACCCCCTCTGGCTCTGAGACCAACAGAGCTTAAAAGTTGACCAGCGGCAGTCCCCTCGAGTCCCACTCCACCCTGAAGACCACCACCACCTCTGTGGCCAACAGCCTCCGCCAGCCGACCACAGCAACCCCAAGTCGGATGATTACTACTCCCCATGCAGCGGTCCTCTACTAGAGGTAAAACATGTCATGCCCCCATCGATAATATCGATGCACTACCTCTTCAGTTTTAAGATCTCATCCAAAAGAAATGTTGGACTACTAGGGTTGCCGATTTGGAGGCAAAGCTTGGCTAGATGTAGAAGGGACTGACAAAGATGAAGGAGCAGCTGGCATCCGTCGAGGCCCCGGCAGGAGCTCGAGGAGGCCAAGAAGTCAAGAAGCAATATTGTAGTCCCCCCTTAGCCCCAGAAGAAGAGAACCACGCCCATCAGAAGAACTAGAAACCCAACATAAAGATCCCAAAGAGAAAGCCGCGATTACCCGCTCGAGCACGGCTTACAGGGCCCTTTCTAGCAGAGCCACCTATATAATTGATAGGTTCGATCCTTCAAAGGGTCGGGCTAGGGATGGAGATTTTTAAACCCTTAAGGACATGGCCAAGGCTTGCCTGTATATATAAGAGCCAGGCCCGAGCTTAGCTAGACTCGACCTAACCCGGCCCTTTGACAACCCTACTATAGTTTGAGTGCTTTTACACTCATATCCCTATAATTTTCTAGTTGCGCTAACACCCCCGATAGTTTTCACAACACTCTATCAATACCTTGCATATGTTAGCACTTGTTTGATAATGTGTATCTGGAAATTTTCAAGATAGTTGTTTTCATGAATCTAAAGATCCATGGAAACAGCCATCCTGATTCATGTTTGATAACGTGCATGTACTTAAATTCTGTTGATGCAGTCTTTCAATGTTTGATAACGTGGATGTTGTTTTCGTGAAAATGCAGATAATAAAATTGCACATTCAATTATATACATGTCTTTTACTATTTTGATCCAACAATCATGATTTATCAAATATAACTCATCCATGTATGAATGTTTATATTACATCAAAGAAACCACAATGCTTCAAAAAATCACAATGCCTGAATTGTTATCATTAAATTGATTTAATTTATTTGTATGAATTAGTTAAACAATTCAGATTGATTATCACAATTCAGGCTGAAGCTTGTAGACTTGAATCATCAACCTTAATTGTTCGATAATTCATACAAATCAATTTCAAGAATCATAGAAATTGAAGATATCGTATGATTTTTTTTCAAAAATTGTATAAGATCGTAGCCCAGAACAACAATTGGAAGACTCACCTAGTAGTATAAGCTTGGGATAACGACTGCAATACTTGAATCTGGCTAGAATTTCAAGCTGACGCAAGGTGAGCTCTGATGTCTAGGGTTTTTATCGTAAAAGAATTAAGAGACAAAGAACCAACTGGATCGCATATATCGCGCGATACAATGTGCTTGCAAGAGCTGATAACGTACTTAACCGGTCTCAGTGAAGCCTGTTTCAATGAAAAGTGAAACAGAGGTCTTGGCTCAGATACGAACCCGCAGGTAGCCGGTTTTCACATTATCAAACTTGTTTTTTTTTTAATTTCACTAAAAACAGGCCGGGGGAAACCATTTTAGCATTATCAAACAAGAGCTTAGTCTGGATAGAAATCAAAGGGAAAAGATCACGTATCAGGAAAAAAAAATTGTTGATAAATGTCCTTTAGTGTTTTTTTACCCCTGAACTCTAGTATATATCCTTCCTTCGATCAGTACAGAATCTCGTCTCGTCCAGCGATAGGTTTCCACAATCGACCAATGATCTACCCCATGCCGCAAAAAAGGTATTCATCTCCAAAAAAATCCCTAACTCATTTCTTCCCCATATTGTTTCTTTTCCGAAATCAATTTTCTTCAGAACTTGTTGGGCCAAATTGTATTCTTTCCTAACGCAATTGTTACCCAATTTTTTGTTATTGTTCTTAATGCTTGAGTGCCCTAGTCATGAAATAAAAAACTTGAAATCCTAAAACCATAAATTTGGTACTACAATCATTAAATAAAAATCTTATTAATCAATGTTAGATCTTTACCTGAATTTGAAAAAAAAAATTCTAGCATTAGATAAAAAGTTCCTCATCTTTAGCATGAAAGTTGGATTCATTAGCTCTATTCATTTAAGTCTATTCTTGATATTTAAGGCCCATTCATTTAAGCCTGATCTTGGTATTTGTGATTTAATAGGTTGAAATGGCCTATTATGAGGATTACACATCTCCAATGGAATATGATTTGATTCAATTATTGTGGTCCGTGGTCTACACTAAAGACTTTTAAGACATACTTAAACTTCAGAAGAAGATATTTTGGGTGTCCAAATTATTCGACAAGTTTTTTTTATTTTTGCTTTATAATTTACTTAATCAAACAATAATGTAACTTGCATTTGCATTGCAAGTGTGATCCTCTAGCAAATGTTTTGCTTGGTATGACTTGCCAATGTGGCCACATTCAAAATCCATTATTCCACAACTGCTTAAACAAGTTTCTAAGGTGGAAGACAAAATAGAAAATTACAGAACAAGGGAGAGGAAGCAATATGCACTTATTTTCGTTCTTATTGATTTGCTAATAATTATTGAAATTTTTTAGAATATCATTAAATTAGTTGGAAACATTGTAAAGTATAAGGGCTTATTTTTTCCCTATATTTCAAAATATCAGTATGTGTTGAGTTCAAGATTTTCAGTAAATAATAATTGTGTAAAATTTCTACCCCTAAGACAGTGAAGATTTATTAGTCTAGGGCCTTAATGTTTGCCTTAGGGTAACCTTAAAGCTCACTAGAGGGCAACGCTCATATTGAACAAAAAGGAAGAAGAGGTCACAAAATGGAAGGAAAGTTGACTACAAAAATATTAATTGGACCATAATTCATTAAAATATCTACAACATCTGCTAAAACAATATTAACCAACATGCATACATTGTCATGATAAATGATTGTATATGCTGCACATCATTGCTAGATAGCCAAAACCATATCTTCAGCATACCCAAAAATACTTTGGTATCTTATTTAACTTGTCTTTCTCACTACGCCACTATAGGCGCAAAAATTCCTTCAAGTTTGCCATCGAAAACCACCTTAGTTTTTGAAATCACATACAATTGGTATATTCCTCCACGAGCACAATCCAATGAACTATGTCGTGGACCCATGGTCTACTTGTCATGGAAATAAAAAACCACCTGACTTCATGGAGATGACATCCGTTGGCTTGAACATGAAAAATTGCATCCATCAGTTTCCTTCCGTACACACTACTACGTGATTTATCAATAATCACATTCTCCACACAATTACCTCTTACATGTGAAGATAAATGATATTTTTTTGCAAAAGTGTTTTCAAGTTGTTAGATACCCTCACACCCCAAAACCTAAGTCGTAAGGGGCAGTCCACATGGGGTATATTAAGCAGGTGATGGCCAATGTGGGACTATCCGTCAATACTCCCCCTCACGCAGAGCACGTGTGATAAGGATCCTCCCACACGAAGCACGCATGACAAGACACAATTGATAGGGAACACCCGGAGCAAGAGACGGTGCGCCCAACTCTGATACCATGTTAGATACCCTCACACCCCAAAACACAGGTCGTAAGGGGAGGTCCACAGGGGGTATACTAAATAGGGATGGGTGTCTCCTTCATAGGTGTGAGACTATCTGTCAACACAAGTTATCTTACAATTAAGATAAGATCGACACTTCATTGATAATACCATATGCTTCTCTACACGAAAAACTCGATTATTATTTATCTCAAATATTGCCACAATTGCTAGATCGATGTCTTTTCTATTTTTGGTGTACTTCACCGTACACTTTGTTTACATAGAACAATCAACTCCCACAAGGAATGTTTTGATTCACAACAAAACTGATGCAAGATAGCCTCAGATCTGACCACAACTTAATGGATGAGCGATCAAATTCAAGGTTTTTAGAAATTGTTAACTTAAGATTTGGGTCGAACTATGAGGCTTCATATTTTGAAACCCATAGAATATTAGATGTCAACTTTAATGAGAATATTGGCATAAAACTAGAAACCCTCCCCATCTTTCTCTCTCTCTCTCTCTCTCTCTCTCTCTCTCTCTCTCTCTCTCTCTCTCTCTCTCTCTCTCTCTCTCTCTCCCCCGCCTTATGCGGCTAGGGCATCAACATGAGATCGAAGGCAAGCCGCGAGGTGTTCGGCCACGACCACGGGGATCCATCGTGACGGATTCGGGTGCACGTATCCTGCACCATGCATCGAGGGGAACAAATTGACATAGGGATCAATCAACTTGCAGATTGTCATCGCAACATGCTATGGTAGGAGGTAAAATCATTTTCCACTTCCGCTAATGTTGTTAATCCGATACGTGTTGTTTGCTTTGGATGTGAGGAAATCAATCAAGATTTCCAATACTTATAGGATAATGTGATTCAAACATCTAATAATCTTGAATAAGTAATATCATTTTACAAGATATGATTAAAACTTCTTAGTGAGTGTGTTTCCAATGAAAGATTTATGAACATATTTATAAACCTCTAGGATAGGATCTAGCTATGTAAATTAGATATTACAGTCTAGTGAAAATATTTTGAAGAAGACATACTTGCAAGATCATTAATTGGGGAAGTCTTCCCCTATCCTTCTTAGGCTTTGAATTGTGTGTGTGTAAGAGAGAGAGAGAGAGAGAGAGAGAGAGAGAGAGAGAGAGAGAGAGAGAGAGAGAGAGAGAGAGAGAGAGAGGATGTACCCTTAATCTATAAGCAAAAAAGCATATGCATACCCACCCTAGGGAACCCTACTCATCTCGAGGATCCAAAGCTTAAAAGGAACCACAACATAAAGTAGCAGTTGCCTTTCCCAACAAATTGAACTTTTTTTTTGGTTACATCAGATGGGATCACAACCTGATGATCTGAAAAGTCCTCCATCACAAGGGCACGTAAAACCGCAAAACCTCTGCCTCCGAAAGACCTTCCACAACCTCCCAACAAATTTAACTTAATTGATAAGATCGACATAAATCACATGCCAATCACATTTTCCTTGGGTGTGGGGGTGGAGAGGCCTAATAATTCTTATATATATTCTTGAACGTTGTTATTTGAACATACAAGGGGACAAACAAATAGACAAAATGCCAGTATGAGGGGGCATCGACCGGCGCTTGATGCATCAGCCATCGCGCGCACCGAGTGCTAGCTTAGTCCCCACATTGGCACTATGTCTTCGTTTATGTCTTGTTGTATGTTCAAATAACATTTTCCTATATTCTCCTATGAGAAGAAACTCAATTTATTTTTTTTTAAAAAAAAATTAAATCAATGAGGGTTGCACTGAACTGTTGAATTTGGGGTGAGTGTGAATGAATTGATCAGCTGTGTGCATTCAAAAACTCCCAAATCCAGCTCCCAATCCCATCACCCTCCAATGTGCCACCTAGGATAGGAGTTGGAGAAAAAATAACCCTCCCAATGGACTCCAATCTCTCTCTATCTCTCGAGCGGTGCTATTGACACGCTAATATTTGCTCTCCAAACACCGTTTGAAAGTTTTTTTTACAAAATTACCCCCAAGTAAAATGACCAAAACATCCTCTCTCTTTTTTTTTTGTTCGAGACATGTTCGGCCAACCAGAGCCGAACAGGGTACAATATGTTCGGCCGACCAGAGCCGAACATTATATAGTACGTTCGGCCGACCACGGCTGAACATATTGTACCATGTTTGGGTGCCGAATGTATTGTACCATGTTGGCCATCGTTGATCGAACGTACTGTATAATGTTCAGCTATGGTCGGTCGAACATAAGACCTAGGAGGAGATGAGCTCGGGGAGGGGCAGAGAGCGGAGAGGAGCTTGTCAAAGCGGTTGATGGAGGAGGTAATGTGTTAGACGGAGAGAAAATCGACGGGAGGGGGAATCTATGGAGCTTGAGCAGGGGAGCTCGGGGAGGAGATGAGCTCGGGCCGGGAGGGGCGGAGAGCGGAGAGGAGCTCGCCGGAGTAGTTGATGGAGGAGGTAGAATATTAGGGTTTGGGTGTGTGTGTAAAGTAATTTGGAAAAGAATGGTAGTATATGGTTTCTTAAAAATTGAAAATGTGTAATGAGAAATATATAAAAATTTTAAACTGGGTGGTATGGGGAGGTATGTAAAGAATATTTGGTGTGTGAAAATGTATACTTCGTGTGCCAATAGATCCATTCTTCTCTCTCTCTCTCTCTCTCTCTCTCTCTCTCTCTCTCTCTCTCTCTCTCTCTCTCTCTCTCTCTCTCTCTCTCCCCCCTTTCCTCCTATTCACACCCTTATCATTTCACCAATTTACCATCCACCCACCCCGCTTTCTTCCAAGAGGATGACACATGGCTGAAACAAGAATTAAAAACTCTCATTCACGTAGGCAGGCCCCGCGGCTAGGAGCTTGTCTTGGCTCCCAGCAGATGCGAGCGGAAATCGGATCCTACCTCCATATAAGATAGGTAGGAGTCGGTTAGAGATGCTCAAATATATAAACGGACAAGAGATTGAGCTACCATGTAAGATGGGAGGAGAGGTAGGAGTCGCTTGGAGATGCTCTCACGTGAAAAGTGTTTTTTTTTTTTCTGAACAGGTCAAGAAGTCCAAGAACAAGATGCTAGAGCGAAGGCTCAAAGAGGTTCGAAGATCGAAACCGAGAGGCAGCAGTTGCTATTTACAAGACTCTACCTCTCGATAGGGGTTGGCAATCCTTGACCCGACCCGCCAACCCGATCCGAACCCGACCCGAAGTTAGTGGGTTTGGGTTTGGCCTAAACGGGTTTGGGTCATAAACAGGTCGACCTGATTGATCCGTTTATTTAATGGGTCAGGTTCAGGTTTGTACTTATAACCCGATTGACCCGACTTGACCCGATTACCAAATGGGTCGTGTCAACCCGATCCGACCCGACCCGAGCCAACCCGAACCAACCCAATCAAACCCGGCCCAATCCGACTTGTCTTGACCCAACCCGGCAGGTTTACATGGGTTCTGTTGACCCAACCCGACACGACCGACCCGTTTACTACCCGTTTAGTAAACGGGTCGGGTCGGGTCAACCTGTTTATTAGGCGGGTCGGGTTTGGGTTTAAGTTTTTGACCCGTTTATTAAACTGGTCGGGTTCGGATTGGGTGTTTTGCCCTTATGGGCCTTATACCTATGTCTCGACCCGACCCGACCCGACCCGACCCATTGCCACCCCTACCTCTCGAGTGTCTGCATCGAGTAGGAGCGGACAGCCGTCCAATTATTGCACCCACAGCAGGTGCTGACTGGTGCTAATCCGGTATTAGGCCGGCCAAGCACGTCCCAAGCGTCAGGCTCCGGTTGGCCAACAAGAACGCCCTTGAACGCTAAGCAGGCGCCACGTGCAGCCTCCTCACCAAATGTAGTAAAAAAAGAACTCCTGATTAGACTGCTGATGGGACTGATCAGCAATCAGCTAATCTACCAAATCCAGCGCCAGCCACGTAAGGGAGCCCACCGAGCTGAGCGACCCGATGTCCGCCGACGTACGACCAACCACCCAGCCGTGGAAATCGAACATTCGGAAGTATGACTTCGACTCCAACCCTCTCGGACTCGGAGCAGTTACAAACGAGTCGATCGAACGGCCCATGCTAGCTACCAATCCCTCAGCCGGAGGATCGAGACCGTCGCTCGCAGCTAAACCCACAGTCGGTGATAGTTTTGGATTTTTCTTTCTTTACGCGGCACGCCATGCGTCTCTCTCCGAGTTTTATATGGGGAGCTGGAGGATTAGGGCTCGGGCGCCGGGGGATCCATGGCGAGTTGAGGCGGAAAGGAGATCATGAGGATCGGGAGCTGAGATCAGTGGCCAATTCCCTAGTGGGATCCTGAGGGGAGCGGGATCGATCGCGCGAGGGGAGGGGGGGTGAGCGGATCCAGCCGATCTTGATGGAACCGAGCCCCAGGGGGGTTGATGCGGGATCCAGCCGATCCTCATGGCTCCCAGTGCGTCCCCCGCGGGGTCGCGAGATCTAGAGCTCGGGGGCTCGGATTAAGAGAGCGAGGCAGTGGAAGAGCAGCGAGATGCAGTGGAATGAGTGGGTGATCTCATAGAGGCTCTTCGTGATCGAGGGATCTGGTGGGAGATCTGGGGAGAGTGGTGGGGTGGTAAATAGCCGATTGCGGTTAGAAAGCTCGAGCCTTCTGCTGCTCTTTGGTGAAGATCTAATCCTCTGGCTCGTGCCGCAGCTGCGTTGGATAAGGTATGCAGGCTTTCAGAGCTACTGACTTTAAAATTTCCTAATTTGGGGCGTTATTCTTCTTTTGGATTTTTAATTTTCAGCTACTGATTTCCATAAATTTGTGGGCTTTTTTTTTTCTCCCGTCATCCGAACCAGAGGATGTCTCAAGAAACTCTTTCACTCGGATGTTGAAATGAAATCGTAAAGATTTTGTAACGGTAAACGAAACCCATTACCCAATTTTTTGAATTTCTGTGGCGGTGTAGGGAGATGGCTACGCTGGTCGATCCTCCGAATGGCATGGGAATCCGTGGGAAACACTACTACACAATGTGGCAAACCCTTTTTGAGATCGACACGAAATACGTTCCCATCAAGCCCATCGGCAGAGGGGCTTATGGGGTCGTGTGCTCGTCAATAAACCGGGAAACTAACGAGAAGGTTGCAATAAAAAAGATTCATAATGCCTTCGATAATCGCATCGATGCACTAAGGACCCTGCGGGAATTGAAGCTCCTTCGGCATCTGTGCCACGAGAATGTCATTGCATTGAAGGATATCATGATGCCGGTCTACAGAAGAAGTTTCAAGGATGTCTACCTGGTTTACGAACTCATGGATACCGATTTGCATCAGATTATTAAGTCTTCACAGGCGTTGTCCAATGACCATTGCCAATATTTCCTCTTCCAGGTATGGAATATTTTGATGATTATTTGGTTTTGTTTATGAGGTTACTTATTTGAAGGTGAAACTTATTGTAAAGATGTGATCGATAGATAAGCAGTAATTATTAAATTGAAATGTCATGAGGGTACTGTCCCAAAAGTGATTTAACTTTCCCTTTATATTCTAATGTTAGTGTGTGATTCCAATGTATATAATCATAAGGAAAACAAGATAAAAATACTTGATGACTAAACCTTTAGAGAAGAAATAAAGAAGAAAGAGAAGAAAAACAAGAGTAGAAGAGTAAAGAGGGAGAAGGGGGGGGGGGGGCGGGGGGGGGGGGGGGTTATCTGATTCTTCAAATATAAGATGTATTTAAATCATTACTGGAATACCAAATAGCAAAGTTGGGGACAGATAAAACCCTATTTTTACGGACTTGAAACCATTATAAATAACAGCGTAATCTGTCTAAATTTCTTCAATCCATCTTACAGAACTTGTAAGTTTCTCCAAACTTCTTATTGGAATAACCTTTTGCAAAGTTTTAAATCTTCTTTTGCATCACAAGCAAATTCCCTGTCAGGTAAAAGTTAAGCTTCTTATTTGAGACTTCTAAAGTAAGTTAATTAACTATGATTAGTAGGGGCCTGCCATTATTTTTCTTTCTAATAGTTCGTTAGGTTCAAATAAAATAGAACAAAATAGGACTTCCATAAATTCATCTTCTTTGGGAATTGGGATTAAGTTAGTTGGGGAAAAAGAAACAAATGCTTGAGTTTAGAGGTGTATCCGCAAGAGAATCCTATGGATTACTCTAAATATGAGCATGAGAAGAGCTAATGTTTTGTACAGGAATATGTGCATATTGGGATCGGATTTAAGACCTAGTTATTAGTTGGACGGCATTTTGAGAATCAAATTTGGACGAGTTTATTACGTTATGGGCCATTAAGGATCATTATCATCTAGGTCAATGTGCTTTGCTTGCAAATGATAAGAATATAACTTTTCATATTTTCGTGTCCTGGGCTCAGTAATTTGGTATGGTTGTCCAATTTGAGTTGATGAGAAGGACTGGGCTCAGTAATTTGGTATGGTTGTCCAATTTGAGTTGATGAGAAGGACGTGTCTCAGAAGATTGACCCTTGGTTGTTTGATCCCGGTGTCATAGGGTTCCCTTCTTTGGTCAATTCTTCTTCAACCTGCTAGTTACACCCTTCAAACCTGGTTGACTTTCGTTCGAATATTAATCACTTTCTTCAGACCATTGGATTTGTCCATTTCGTGGTGTGTGATCTCGATGTTTAATTTGTAAGAGCTGAGGAAACTAATTTCCGATCAGTTTTTTTCTTGAATAATCTTCTGAGTATGGGAGATAGATAATAAAGATGGGGCATGGGAAACTAATTCTCGCGAAGAGAGTTGGTGCACTCTAGCTGACCAAGGATTGATATATTATGCGGACCTTGTGAGTGAAGCCACAACAGGTGGTGGACATATTTCTAATGCCTAACTTGTGCAATGAATGAATTATGAAATATTCAAAAGGGTTATTTTGACTTTGCCCCCCAAATTTTGCCTTGAATTAGACTTTACCCCCCATATTTTCATTAATTAAAATTTACCCCCCAAAACTAACTGTTCCGTCAGCTCACCCCCCAAAACTTTATTTCTTTTCCGTCAGCTCACCCTTTCTCTTAGATGGTGAGCTGATGGAACAATTAGTTTTGGGGGGTAAAATCTAATTAATGAAAATATGGGGGGTAAAGTCTAATTCAAGGCAAAATTTTGGGGGCAAAGTCAAAATAACCCTATTCAAAATGCCTGCCAAGTTGTGGATTTATTTGGAGGGTGAACCTGTTATAGTAAAGCCCATATGCGTACCAAGAAAGTTAGAAGGCACAATCAGATGATGTAAAATATTCGACAGTTCTGAGCTGGTCCATTGAAGTACTTTGTGGCAGAAATCTTGAACATCAGCAAGATTGATATAGGTTGTTAGCTGCAAGGCAATTTAAATATGTGATGGAGGCATGTGCCACATGCTAGTGCATTTAATGCCTACCATTGAGAGCACATGATATTTGATAGTGATACTTGAACGTATTTTTCACTTCCTATATTGTATATAGAGGACATCATTAGGCTTGGTGATTGTGTTGTTTTTCCAAGTAATTGTGGGGATTTTAGTTTATGATGATGATGATCGACGTTCTTGAAGGTGGCCCTATAGTATTTTCATAGATCTTATAGATGTAACTCAAAATAGCTCAGACTGTAGGATTGTTTGGTGGTGTTGTGATAGATTGCAAGGTAAAAATTCGGACCTTATAGCTACTTGTTTCTATTTGCTGCGCATCTCCAGCAGTGCTCTGTTCTATCAGCTTTGATTCAAGTGGATCCATATAAGTCCAATCAATTGGAATAGGTCTATATGACAGATATCAGACAGCTTAGGTGTCTGTACTCAACAACATCTGTAGTGTGTGTTTTTACTCCATAGCACCTGGAATTGATGATACTCTATACAACTTGGGATAGGTATTTATACTCCATTCAGCTTTTGTTGAAAGAAGTTTACAAGGTTTGATCAGTGGACCATGTTGTTCCCACAGAAACAACTATGGGAAGAGATTGTTGTTAATGAAGTGGAATGTAAATTGTAAAGCAAGAAAGCTAATTTGGATTACCCAGTGGCGTAATGTGAATCATGTGATAATAATGGATGAAACATTATAGACTGATGCACTGAAGGCTTGTTTCAAGGTTGTTTCACTTTGGCTCTTTGGCTTATAATTGGTGCCAGAAAGATCTATGTGCTTCCCTATGCAAAGTAGATTATACTTGAGATTTTTTGTTATCTCTATGCTGAATTATAATTTCTTTCATGAAGGTTGGTCCATCTGCTTTCTTGTCACGGTCCAGTAGGAGACATAGTCGACTCTGCTCATCCTTGTCTGGAACTATCTTTTCCAAACATAAAGAAAATCAATCATATGTATATTTTTGCTTGTTCTTGGTTGGTTTTGAAGAATGTGACAAGGTTAAGTATAAAAGCAACATAATGCAAATAGACTTATGTTGTCCCATTTATTTTCTATGATCTCCAAAAGAGGTTGATAAATTACTTACAGTGGTTTTTCATCATGATCCAACAATCCAATATATTGGTAATGGGTCGTGAAAACCAAAATGCTTTGGTCACAATGATGTGGAATGGATGGTCCAAATGACCTGCTTCTGTTTGACCTTTTTTGACCAAGACCCATTGGTGAAGTACAAGGACACTACAACTTTGAGCTCATACCGTTTTGATAACAATTATTAAATCGTCAAAAATGCCGAGAAAATCGGTGATCACATGTGAAATAACACATTGAGGTGCTTCCTTATTAAACCTACAACGTCGCATGTTTATACATGAAAACAATAGTTTTTCTTGTGTTAGCCCAGGGAGCATGGGTCAAGTGTTGTTTGTGTCGTGCAATGCCATCACTGGTGATAAAACTACAGATTTCACGCACTAGAAGATTCTTTACTGTTGAATTCTTATAGTTGCCATACTTTCAACCTAGATCTTAGACCGGTTGAATTTAAGAGCAAAAGAGGCTGCAAAATATATGGAGATCATAGTGTGTGAGCATAACTATAAGTACATGAATGAAAATATGTGAGAGTAATGAATCCTAATCTAGAGGAATGTCGGTGGTATAGCCATGTAGGTAGGTGAATTTAGCTGTACCTCGGCAGCGTAGACCTCATTGCCTCCATACGTGGCATGCTTCGTCAATAGCTTGGATGATGTTAGGACAGTGAGGAAGGGTAGTTAGTAATTTAGACAGGGTGGTTAGTAATAGACAATCTACTAGTAGAAGTACTACTTTGATTTGAGAGCGTAGGGAAAAGGAGCTTGAGGGCTTGGAGAGAGCTTAGAGATACTTTGAGAGGTTGAAGAGAGTTTTGGGAGAGTTAGAAACGGATTAGAGTAGTTGTGAGTTGAAAGGAGGAGAGATAGCAGGAATAAATAAAATTGGAAGAGGTAGGGAGTGACAAAAGGGGGTAAGTGTGTGCGCACGCTTTTTTGGGGGACCATAAGGTGATTGCATATGCCTTCGCCACATATGCGGTCAAGCTATCCTATAGCGTTTGATGATACCCATCTTATGGCTTTACAAACTAAGACGGCAAATTTCATGAATGACAGAAAGCGACTGATCAAATGTATGCCGAGAACAGACCAGCTGTAAGTCTAGAGCATCATTTTTTTATCAATAATTCACATGATTCCACATACGGATGTGCCTACCCCTTTGTCGTAGGTTGCCGAACTAAATGGGGGCAACCACATTTGAAGCCATGTCATGCTGAATCCTGCAATCCTTCTCCTTACTACATTCCAATTAAAACTACCTACAACAATTCGCCATTAAAAAACAAGCAAGAAGACGGTGTTACAGCCAGCCACATGAGGGCAGCAGCGATAATAGAGGCATTGAGGCACGACAAGATGCACCGAAACGATCAGGAAAAGCAGATCAAACAATCAGAAGGGCAACACTGATATGTTAGATTTATACCCCACTCCTCAATCTAACAGCATTGAGATTAAGATCAATCCAACAGTTCCCAGATCTCAATACATGCAAACGTTGGGGGAAAAGATCGACATAACAATGATAGACTTCCAGCTCATATTTATCATTATCAAGAGGAACACAGGTAATGCCAACCGATCAAAAACACCACCTAGTGCATGCCTACTGCAAACAAACAAAATGACAAACCAGAGAGAATATAAACTACAGTTTAATGCTTGAAATTTGAACTTCAACTCGATTTCTAAAAATCACAGTCCATGTGATCCAGTGTGGGTTTCATGCTACTCAATCTATTTCTTGCAGAAATAGGTTATATACCCAAATAATCTGTTCACAGTAGATAATAGTGCCACATATTTGACATCCACTCATAATGACATGATCATACAAATTCAGTAAATTCCATACATCTGTATATATGACAAATATTCATACTACTCGGTCTCAGGGCAACAATTAAACCACCGGTCATTAATGATCAGGATGGTTAATAACTCACGCCTATAGACTAAAGTAACCCATCCATCCTTTTGGACTTAATATCCTACTTTAAAGTATTCGATGCTGTGATCTCCTATATCATCATTTAATTGGAAGTTATGGTGTGAAAAGTCTGGACAGAACATATGGTGTGAAAAGTCCCAAAATAATGCAGTTCTTGATGCAAATTCGAAATCTTTTTCCAAAGTGACGTATATTACCCTCTCTAGTGCAAACTTTAATACCAGTTATTAACAATGATCTAAAATTATAGTAAATGCAGTTCAATTATCTGTCTTTAATCACATTTGAAAACTCTTTTAGAGGTAGCATCGCATACTAATAGGCTATTTGTTCAAAAATTAATGAGGCACTGTTCTGTGATTATCAGTTGCTTCGAGGATTGAAGTATCTCCACTCGGCGAATATACTCCACAGAGACCTGAAGCCTGGGAACCTCCTGGTCAATGCCAACTGCGACCTCAAGATCTGCGACTTCGGTCTGGCCCGCACCAGCAACGGAAAGAGTCAGTTCATGACCGAGTACGTCGTCACCCGCTGGTACCGTGCCCCTGAGCTCCTCCTCTGCTGCGACAACTACGGGACATCCATTGACGTCTGGTCGGTGGGCTGCATCTTTGCCGAGCTGCTGGGCCGGAAGCCCATCTTCCCCGGAACCGAGTGCCTCAACCAGCTCAAGCTCATCATCAACGTGCTCGGCACCATGGACGACGAGGACCTGAGCTTCATTGACAACGTCAAGGCCCGCAAGTACATCAAGTCGCTCCCGTACACCCCGGGCACCCCTCTCACCGCGCTGTACCCCTGTGCGAATCCGCTGGCGATCGACCTGCTGCAGAGGATGCTCGTCTTCGATCCCTCTAAGAGGATCAGCGTCTCTGAAGCGTTGGAGCACCCTTACATGTCCCCTCTGTACGACCCGAGTGCCAATCCTGCAGCTCAGGTCCCCATCGATCTCGAGATCGATGAAGATCTGGGAGAAGATATGATCAGGGAGATGATGTGGAGAGAGATGCTTTACTACCACCCAGAAGCTTCTTGCTCGACAAATCCCTAAGAACATTTGTTTGGTAGAAGCTTGTTAGTTCCTTGGTTGGTAGTATATGGAAGGAATACTAAGGTATTTGTTTCAGCTGTGTGTTGATTATGGGATATGCTGGATTGTCTATTCATCTGTGTATATCCATGTAATGTACTAAGCACAAAGGATGTTGCGAGGGGGATCGACCCCCCCTGTACAATTTTGGTTACTGTATGGCTAGTAATGCTATGTAATGGTAATGCTTGTTCATCGTAAAACCGAATCCCGGTTGTGCTCTCTCTTCATGAAGCAACTGTACGAGTCGCTGCAGCCAATAAGTTGGTTTGTTAACTTAGGTCAAAATTATATGGTTTGTAGATTTCAGTTTAGGGGGGTCTGTTATTTTGGTGTGACATTTGTCTTGGAAATTAAATTTTTTAGATAATTAGATTTTATACCTTGTTCTTTAGCCAAATGTCTCAGGAAATTTAATGTTCTATATATGAAATTGAGGTTCTCTATGCTCGAGGTTCGTGAGAGATTTAACTTAGCCTCAATCCGGACACCAGTTTGACTGGTGTTATGCTAATGATATTTCTGATTTCCTTATAACCCTGATGCCAACTTGTAATAGAAGAGAAGTTTGGCTCGATGAACGAGTTTGCGAAACACATCAGGTTCCGGGCCACCAAAACGAAACATACCCCTAGGAAATACGTGACCTTTCCCCACGTTGTGCAGTCATCGCGAAAGGGGATGAAATTTCGTGATGTTTCGGTTCCAAAATTTCGATCGAAACCGGATTTTCCAACCTTGGTTGGACTTGAAGATTGAGCATTGTCAAAAGCAACAACCATTACTATATATAGGGAGTTATAGTAACACTTAATAAATTCAAAATCCTTCAAAAGAAGATAATAATAACCCAAATTGTTACCCTCTTCTCAAACCTCTTGTAACCATCCCATCCGTCTCCCACCACTCTCTCTTTTTCTCTCTCATCAAATTTGATACACATTTAGTTTTTCCTGTATCCTGTGCATCATTAGAGACTAATGGTTCTCAGTGTTGAAGAGTATCAATCTTTTGTTTAAACATTCTATAAACAACAGTATAAGATCCACAAAACACAATGCACAGAACTCCATACATACTGTGTTTAGCAGCTGAGATCTTTAAAGTACACACTTAGCTTTTGAAAATCTAGACCTTGGATCCCATATCTCCAAGTATACCGATCTTTGTTTACCAATAATCCCTGCAAGAACACAATCCATTACTGAAACAGTGGAACTTAATTCGATCCCGGATGATTATCCTCCTGTCATAGATCCTCGAAACCAATTTCATAGCAGCGTGGCAATCCTCGCAAGACCTCAAGTTCTTCACGACCAGGATCTCCTCCCCCGGTCTCGTGTTGATCAACCCAAATGCCACCGCGAGTTTCTCGCTGTGGTGGTGCAGCTGGGAAGCCTTCTCCTCGTCCGCCATATCGAGCAGTACCTCCGATGCTTTTGGACTGTAACCCTCCATCCTCAATTTCTCCGCTATCTGATCCAATTCACGATAGATTCTTTCTGCTTCCGGGTGACCGGTGTCTCCCGCCTCGAATTCATGGATCACTCCCTTCACTTCGATTCTACTACACCCCGGGAGTTTCCCGATTCTTCTCCGAACCATCAACTCCCTAACTCTTGCCTTCTCCTCCCATCTCCCAGCTGAAGCATAGATGTTTCCCATCAGAATATAGCTTCCGCTGTCATTCGAATCCATTTCGAGAGGCTTCCATTCGTTCATCAGGCGTGCTCCTCGATCTGTATCTCCGTGTAGTTTCGACACCCAAATCAGTGTTCTCCACAGGACCGCGTCCGGCTCCATGGGCATCCTCCTAATAAATCCTTCGGCCTCATTCAGATGCCCGGCCCGAGCAAGCAGGTCCACCATGCACCCATAGTGCTGAATCCTCGGCCTCATCTCATATTTGTGCATGTTATTGTAATACCGGTAGCCTTCCGCGACCCACCCTGCACTCCTACAAGCACATAAAACCGCGGTGATCGTCCTCTCATCCGGCTTAATTCCAAGCTCTAACATCAGATGGAACAAGTCGAGCGCATCCCTGCACCTCCCATGGCTCGCTAGGCCGGAAATCATTGCTGTCCAAGCAAAAACATCCTTCCCACCCATCTGATCGAACAAAGTCCGTGCAATGTCGATGCACCCGCATTTGGCGTACATATCGATCAGGGACGTGACGACGTTGGCCTTGGAGAGTAGCCGCATCTGCCTAACGATCCGGTGGACCCTGCGACCGGTGCTCAGCGCTCCGGCGTCGGCACAGGCTCTGAGCATGGAGACCACGGTCGCCTCGTTGGGGGCAACTCCATCGTCCTGCATCAAAACAAACAGCCTCAGTGCGTCGACGGGGCGGTCGGCGTCGACAGTGCTGTTGATGATGGAAGTCCAGGAGACGACATCCCTGTCGGTCATTCCGTCGAACACCTTTCTGGCGCAACCCAACTGCTTGCAGGCCGAGTACATGTGGATGAGGGAGTTCTGGGTGTAGCTGTCGGCGTGGAGGCCGGCCTTGAGGACGAGGGCGTGGAGCTGCTTCCCTTCAAAGCGGGCGCGGAGGCGGGTGCAGGAGGCGAGGAGGGAGGGGTAGGTGAAGCGGTCGGGGTCCGGGGCGGCGCCGCCGTGGCAACGGAGGTGGATGAAGAAGAGGAGGGCTTGCTCCGGGTGCGGGGATCCGGCGTAGGCCCTGATCATGGTGTTGGCGAGGTAGGAGTTGGGGGCGGGGATGGAGTCGAAGAGGGAGCGGGCGTAAGGGAGGTGGGCGGAGGAGGGGGAGAGGGCGCAAAAGGTGACGAGGTTGGAGGCGGCGAGGGCGGGGATGCGCCCGTCGTAGTTTGTTTTGAGCATTTGAGCATGCAGCTGCATTGCATGGATCATGGTGGTGAGTTCCATGTTTGTGTGGCGATGGGGGAATTGGAGTAGGTAGTTTTTTATTTTGTAAAAAAGCCTCCGAAGCTATTTAAATGAATTTGGGTTTTTGTTTCATATGGGGCCTTTGGTTATTTAAGTGGCTTTGGATTTTGGAGGGACCTTCTTTTCATATGGGGTCTTAGGCGGCTGTCTTAATAGCCTTATGGTCAATCGGCCCTGACTGATGGCAGGAGTATATACCAGCATGGTTGGGAAAGAGATCCTAGAGCCACGGACGATGATGCAACCGCGAAGAGGCAGAGCGGCCGGTGGGTAGCTCAGGTGGGCAAAAGTCATAAAGAGTCGATGAGCGAGTGCACTAACAGCAACGGAACGGGCGGATATGTGGCGAGCGGCATAGGTGTCATGTTGGCATTGCATATTGCTGTTGCTGAGGATATATAATCCTGGCGCTAGGAGCATTAACTCCCATACTGGCGATATGGCGGATCTTAGAACTAGTGGAACTACCAATGTTGCGCCTCTTTTGGCGGGACCTCGGCGGTTTTCAGTGACTCTGACTCCGTCCTCAGGCGTGGGACGCTGTCGAGGACGTGGCAATGGGAAGGAGGCGGGCATAGGTCATGGGGGAGGGGCTATGGGAAAGGAAGGGGAGAGGCAGCAACATGTTAAATTCTTGGTTTTTGTGGAAGGCGCTCTCAAGATGAGTGGGTCCACGACTGGAAAGGGTGGAGCGAAGAGGAAGAAAAAGGAACTCACAACCCCAAAGACCCCAGAGTTGGGCGAGATGATGGAGGCAGCACTCTAGGGTTTCAGGGCCGGTTTTGCTCCTGTACTCCTGGATTTTTCTTTATTTTGTTATGAATATCTTACCATGGAATTGTCGGGGGGCAAACAACCTCTCCTTTTTATCCCATTATAGGAAACTAATGAACGAGATCAAGCCAGAGATGGTGATCCTAGTGGAAATTCACATCGACTAGGATAGGCTCAAGGCTTACTTATGAATTCCTACGGCTGGTCGATCAGGTGACATTTTGTTTCTTTGGAAAAGCACTTTGGGTGACGTCTTGGTGATACTCTAATTGTTTGACATAAACCACGAGATCATTGTTCCGTAGACGTCTTGGTAAAACAAGGTAGCAAAAAGGAGGAAAAAAAACAGGACCTCGAAGGACATGATTTAACTCTATGATTAGGTGCTCTGTTTTTGCCGAAGGCAATAATCCCGTGACCCTTCAAAACCGGTTGTGAGGGGAAGAGGGCAACATGTATATGAAGACAGAAAACCCCCACCCCTAGGCGATGTGGGACTATTCGCTCAACACCCTCCCGCACGCAGAGCGCGTTTCAACGGGTACCTACCCGCACATGGAGAAAGAGGCATTAGCGGGTGGAGTCCCACTCAAGGAGAGACGGGGTGGGGCCAGCTCTGATATTAAGTCCCTAATCCCGTGACTCTTCAAAACCTGTTACGAGGAGGAGGGGGCAACGGGTATATGAAGATAGGAAACCCCACCCCTAGGCGATGTGGGACTATTCGCTCAATAGCTAAGAACTTGTTGGAGAATGGTCTCCCGATCTCATGCTATATCCTGAATCGAATATCTTGCAAGTCCCAAAAAACTCCAAATGAATTCTCGAGAAATAGAAACAGTAAAGACTCATCATCTGTTTGAGATTACATGATACCACAAATACAAGGGCAACATACCTTGAGCTGAGCTACCATTGGGGGGGGGGGGGGGGGGGGAGGGGACTATCTTACAAGCTAGTTTCCCATCTGTTTTACGAACTCGAACACAACTACACATAATATTATCTATAGCTAATTTTTCTAAGGCTGTAAGGGTGCTCTATGATATTAAGTACTGTTTTATTATATGCTGCTGCAGCCCAAGGGATTGTAGGAATCAGTTCGGTATGAGCTTGAAAGGAGGCTTTCCAAAGGTCGGAGCGGGATCATATCGCCCGTAGTCGTTCGTTTTAACTGCGAGGATTCTGGAGTGGCCGCTAGATGACCCTTCGTCGCGCGAGAAAATCCTACGCGGTTCCTGCCAAGCATCAGAAGGATTCATTAGATGATGGTCGAGAAAGGATTCGAAAAAAAAACAAGGAACTCAAACCATAACCTATTATTTTTTACTTGAACATTCCTTACGAAAACCTTGATGATGTAGAAGGATCACTCCAAACTCTACTACACCCAGAGCTCAATCACGCCAACAATGGCGATGGCAGAGTCACTAGCTCACTATCATAAGTACCTTAGTTACATCTCCCACTTGTGCTGTTGTTTTATCCATCAACTTGGGTTGCCGACCTGCGAAAGGAATTTATTTGTTAAATTTTAAAGAAGTTATTAATTATTGCTCAAACATTAAGATTTTCTGACATTTAAGTATGTACCAATCGACGATTAGTGAGCCCAAGTAATGCGGTTCATGTTAGGAGTTCGATGGTTTTAGTCGAATATCAGCCAACTTTGATGATATTTGAGAGCAAACCTGAAGATGAAGCCGAGAGGAGTGATGCTAAGACGAGGATGATGACCAGGGTCGATATCTTGGGCGCCATGAATCCCATGTTCGTTGCGGTTTTTCCTCTCGACGAAGAACATGGAGAAGAGGATGGTTCCTTCTTATGCTTGTTGAACACAATGGGCTTTCACTTACAGTCCTAGTGAGAGGATTAGATAGCCAGTTCTTTTATATTAGCAATGCAAATCCAAGTCTGGAGTTTTAAATTGAGGATGGAAAAGGAGGGGGAGAGCACTATCTCTATGGCATTTGGGTGTGTTGTCAATAATGTTAGTGGGCTGCCCATGGCTAACATATCTTTAGATCAAGGCAATAACAGAATGACAGATAGCTAGCTCTCTGCTTGTGTTTAGGTAGGCTGTCATGCCACTAATAGTGAATATGCTACAAAAGGCAATCAACTCACCCACCAATTGAAATAAACAAAAAAGATTGAGGAATTGGGTAATCGGAAGGCTATTAAGCATCTCTTTCTTTCTTTGGTCTATGTTTGGATTCGTAGGCTCATCATCACAATCTAAGACACAACTAGGGCTGCAAACGAACCGAGCTCAGGTCGCGAACAAGCGTGATAAAGCCTCGTTCGAGCTTGTTCGATTACTATTTGAGCCAAGCCGAAGCGTAGAGTTTAGGACCATTTAACGAACGAGTCGAGCTCAAACAAGCCAAAGCTCGTCCCGGTTGGGCTCGTGAACATATTTGTTTAGGGTTCATGAGCAAGCTCAGGAATAAGCTCATAATAGGCGTAAATAGTCCCGATATGTATTTCTGAGTTTTTGAAACCTGAAAATCGAGGTGGATGGGTAGGGAGAGGTACCTTGATGGTTACACAATTTAGGTTCAGGGACTGAGGGAGCAACTCTCGACTGTTTCTCTAGAATAGGAAAGACCAAGCTGTGCTCTTTTCATGGGAATTAGAATGATCAAGAAATGGCCTAATTCCATATTCCTTCCATAAAACTAGGGGTGGCAATCCTTGACCCGACCCGCCAACCCGACCCGAAGTTAGCTGGTGTGGGTTTGGCCTAAACGGGTTCGGGTCATAAACGGGTCGACCCGATTGACCCGTTTATTTAATGGGTCGGGTTCGGGTTTGTACTTATAACCCGATTGACCCGACTTGACCCGTTTACCAAATGGGTCATACCCGGCCCAATCCGACTTGTCTTAACCCAACCCGGCAAGTTTACATGGGTTCTGTTGATCCAACACAAGCCAACCCGACCCGACCCGTTTAGTAAACGGGTTAAATGGGCCGAGTCAGGTCAACCCGTTTATTAGACAGGTCGGGTTTGGGTTTAAGTTTTTGACCCGTTTATTAAACGGGTCGGGTTCGGATTAGGTGTTTTGCCCTTATACTTATGTCTCAATCCGACCCGAACCCGACCCGACCCCTACATAAGACCACCAGGTACCCAGGGATTTACAAATCTTCCCACATCTGGTTTTGCATACATTTTGATTAATTGTAGGTGTTTGGATGAGAAATGAAATCCCACAAACAGTGGGCATTCATTTCCCAGAACAAGCAAAGGTACAAGGTCTGTTATGGTTATCATTAGGCTCATAGGAGGACAGATGAGCTGCTTATGCACTTTATCAAAAAAAAAAAACAAAGACAAGAAAGGACAACACTAGAGTGTCTGATAGCAACCTTTTCCCAACCAAAACATGTGGGCCCAATAGAGGTGGACAACAAGGCCCATATGCATAGTGGGCTTTGCATGTTAGATTATGTGTTAATAATGGAGAGCACAAGGCATAAGAAGGATTTGTGTATGGCTAGTGCCCAACTTATCTTTGAAGACAAGGACATGGAACCAAAGACACTTGAAAGGACCAATAGTGGGGAATAAAGAGACACCCACTGCAGAGGTTTAATATTTGCATGATCATGCTCTCTTTATGACAATGTTAAGGTAGGTTTAGCTAAAGCAGAAGTGCCACACCAGCAGGCATTTGAATATGGTTTTAAGAGTTCTTTGCATATAAATCCCTTGCTATATTTATGTACTAGTGCGGACCCCCGGCTAAAACCCTTGTGGGTAATTTTGTGTGTTCG
The DNA here is from genome assembly GCA_947650365.1 of Chamaelirium japonicum. Classification (NCBI taxonomy): domain Eukaryota; kingdom Viridiplantae; phylum Streptophyta; class Magnoliopsida; order Liliales; family Melanthiaceae; genus Chamaelirium; species Chamaelirium japonicum. The sequence goes on along the minus strand of OX393556.1, from coordinate 47,392,174 downwards.
ATCAATTTTGACCGGCGATCTTAGAGATTGTGAGGGTGGACAATAATTGTTGTAATTTTATTCGCTATTAAAAGTGTTTTTTATCACAAAAAAAAGTGCGGACCCCCAGTAACACCGGGAGGGACATTAACCCCCTACAACACACACACACACACTTCCTAGCCTTTTGATCGGATTATCCCGCTTAGAGAGAGAGAGAGAGAGAGAGAGTAAAACGCCCTATGACATATATTATACTGGAAAATCCTGTGCATGAGCAAGAGAGAGGGCCAACTCCCCCCCCCCCCAACTCCCCCCCCCCCCCCTATAGACAAAAAGGGAGTGGGTATATCATACCCAAATCTTAATTACTCCGACTTATCACATTTTTCCTCAAGGGCAAAAATTTACCAGAAATACCTACCCCCCATTTAAAAGATGCACTTATGTAAATATTGTAATGTGTTAGAAAGCGAGTGCACCTTTAGAATAGGGGGTGGATATATGAGGCCATAACTTTGCCCATTAGGAGAAATGTCAAAAAGTTTTAAGAAAATACGATCGACCCTTTAATCTGGATCGCTCTTTATCCCCCCATCTGTAAATCCCATTCCTTTTTTGTCTCAAAAGGGTTGTACCCCCCGCGCGATAAAATCACCAAGGATTGAAACTCGCACAAGGGTGAGAGAAATGCCTCAATTTTTTATAGCCCCATAGGTTGAAAAGCTTGTCACTAAGATGAGAGGGACGCCCGTCACCACAGAGTGAGAGGCAATATGTCATAATATTTATCCGGACACATTACCAAGACGCATGTTGCATACGTCTTACCAACAGAGCTATCACTTATAGACTATATTTCTCACCTCTACTTATGGGTGGCAAAAATCCAAGTCTAGATCAGATTCGGTCCAGAAATACTTATAACTATATGTCTGACTCGGACCTAGATTTCGGTCAGCCTTGCATGTCTGGAACCGACCCAGTTTCAAATCGAACTACCCGGAATGTTCTAATTTATAATCAATTTAATTAATTTTACAATGCAAAAAATAATACTTATATAATAATAATAATAATAACTTGTATTTTAATATGTTATATCATATATATAGGGCAATTCTATGGTACCGACTTCGGTACCGTACTGAAATTCATAGGGATCGTTGGATGGTCGTAGGATGGATCTTAGGCATCCACCTAGGGTTCATCCCAAGGCCCCTAAACTAATGCTCCAACCACTAGGATGAAAGGAAAATGAGATAGATGGTAGAGATGGATTCGGTATGGTACGATTCAGTATCCAAGTGGTACCCTTTATATATATATATATATATATATATATATATATATATATATATATATATATATATATAATTATATATATATATATAATATATATATATATATGGGAAAAGGGATGCTGGACCTGAGGTGCAGCGTCGTTGCTGCACCTCAGGCATTGTTTGACCATCCTAGAAGCTTTGGAATTTGATAAAATTTGGTGAGGGTGTTGTCTAGGGTAAGATGATCATTCTCACCAATTTTCATCAAATTCCAAAACTTCTAGGGGGTTCAAATGGACGAAGCAAAATCAGTCGTCCACAGTCACCGTTAAAATCTGCAGATTTTACTTCGACCATTTGACCCCCCTAGAGGTTTTGAAATTTGATGAAAATTGGTGAGGATGATCATCTTACCCTAGACAACACCCTCACCAAATTTCATCAAATTCCAAAACTTGTAGGGAGGTAAACAAGCAAGAGGTGCAGCAACGATGCTACACCTCGGGTGTATATATATATATATATATATATATTATATATATATATATATATATATATATAGAGGGCTGGGTTCCTATGACATGTCATAGGGAGTACCCTATGACATATGGTGAATTAGTAATGATAGAATGTTTAGAATGTGCTGAATTTTTTTGAGGGTGATCACCTTACCTTAGATAGAATGTCCACAAAAAATCAAAGCATTCTAAAACTTGTTGGGGCATCAAATGCTAGAAGCTTTATCGGCCATCCATTTTAACCGTTAAATTAAAAATCATATTTGATGCCCCTAGAAGTTTTAGAATGAGCCAATTTTTTGCGGGGGTCCTATCTAAGATAGGGTGATCATCCTCATAAAAATTCAGAACATTCTAAATATTCTAGGGTAACTAACTCACCATATGTCATAGGGTACTCCCTACGACATGTCATAGGAACTCATTTCCCATATATATATATATATATATATATATATATATATATATATATATATATATATATATATATATATATATATATATATATATATATATATATATATATATATATATATATAT